>RQTK01000953.1:131331-144833 GCA_003991915.1 Elysia chlorotica
AAAGGAAAGAGAGAGAGAGAGAGAGAGAGAGAGAGAGAGAGAGAGAGAACGAGGAAGAGAGACACACACAGGCAGAGACGTAGAGAGATACAGAGAGATCTGCTTGTTTTATAATTATATATTGTGCTTTTTTCATGTATAAATATTTACAGAACACTAGCCTATAAAATATTCACAAGATCGGGTAAACTAACATCAGTAAAGTTATACATTAAAAAAAAAACTGAAATTCAGGTAAACGTCTCCCGTAGGGATGAAAACAATGATACATATCAGACAAACACACTGTAACTGGATATCCCTTTACATGCGTAAGTTAACAATAAGCCACTGAGCATCTAGATGAAAAATCAATGAATACATAGACGAGCATAGACGAGCATAGACAAAACAACAAAACATGGATAGAAATCTCGCAGCATTACGCCGAAACCATGGCCACAGAAATCTATAAGCCACGCCATCGGGGGAATAACAGAACAAAAATCACAGCCCCAGCTACAGATCCACACAGGGAATCGAAATTCCCTGGACGTAAAATCGTTTCCCGTCCAACTTTTGTCTAGATGTAAAAGAACTGGTATGATGCGTCCGCCGGTAACCTGTTGTCTGTATCACAAGTTCTCATTCATCTAAGCCGGGAATGAGTTGTTGTTACAGAGGGATATGGTCTACCACACCCCGACGTGTATATACGCGCTGTGGTTAGGAGTTGTATTGTTAGACCAGTGAAGCCGAGAACGAAGCTGGGTGGACTGGCATTTTGGATTACATTGGTGTGAGTAAAATTTAATGTAAGATGGAGGTTAAGCTATATGTTTTGAGTAAATGTGGAAAATATGTTTAGTGATATATTGCATTGTGGGTGTAACTTAAAGGTGTGTTTAGAATATATTGTGGTAAATGTCAAAAGTAGGATATGTCTAAAGTTAGTTTATCGAGTGTGTTGTGAGTAAAATGGAATAGTAGTTTTAGACATTAATTTTATTATGGCTAAATGTAAACAGTAGACTCAGAGATATATAATGAGTAAACGTGAAAAATAGATTGAGCGATATATTATGATAAACGTCAAGAGTATGTGTAGCTATAACATTATGGGTGAACGTGAAAAAAGCGTTTAGCGATATAGTGTGGGTAAATTTAAAAAAATTAGGTTTAACGATGTATTATGAATTAATATGAAAACAAAGGTTTAGCGATATTTTGTAAGTTGGTGTGAACAATGTATCGTTGGTAAACGTAACATGGTTTTGCGATATATTGTGAGTAATTTTAAAAAGTAGGTTCAGCGATATATTAATACTGTGAGTAAACGTATAAGCATAATCCGCAGTAGATGAATGTAATGAAAGCTAGAAAAAGATAGGTATAAACACCTTGTAATTACATTGATAGATGGTTGAAACGTAGTCTTGGTTGCGGAATCAATACACTCGCCCGTGAAAGACACAGTGATTAAAAACGGCTTTTTGTCACGAATATGAAACATGAGAATTTTTTAGACCAACAAGCCCGTGAATGATACATACTGTTATTCTAACTGAAATGGTAGGAAAACAATATCAAAATTGGTCTCACAGTAAGCGAAAGTCTGTCACAAAAGGCCTATGGAAATGTTTTACCAGACTGCTGCTAGTTTCTCGGGTTGAGTTGAGTTAAGTTGGTTTAACGTCCAACATCAGCACTATAATATAGGCTATATTGTAGACGGGCCCCAAGACTGACGTCTGACAATTTTATGTGCTGCCACACGCGAGACAGCGAGACAGGGCGGGGATCACATGAATTTTGTCTCAGCAGGTAACATTAAACTGACACCGACCCAACGAGTAGGGAGCGAAATCGCCAGGGCTCGAACTTGGACCTTTTGCATCGGAAGCCGATGTTCTACCCCAGGGCCACCGCATCTACATTTTTGTCTACATTTGATTGGTTAGCATGTCTATCTTTCTACAGGACAGAGGGGCAGAGGTTTGGGGGAGCGGTTAGAGCTGGGTGGAGTTGAGGTTTAGCTGAATGAGTTGAGTTCAGTTGGTTTAACGTCCAACGTAAGCGCTATTTAGGCTATACTTTAGACAAGCCCCAAGACTGACGTCTGACAATTTATATCGTTTGTTAAAAATACTACATGATAATTCAGTGACACATGTCTTGTACTAATCTATAATGATTTAAACGCACAACGCCATCTTTATGTCACTTGTAATTTTCACTTTTTCTTTCCCTATTTTCCTATCGGTCTATATGCATATCATTGTCACTGTTGTTTTATTCTTTTCGCTTTCCCGCTCTTTTTCTTGTTCCTTACTTCTGTTTGTCCTCTTTGCAGTCCTTTTTTCCATCATTCTTTTCGTTGTAACTCTCTCTCTCTCTTCCTCTCTCCCTGTCTCTCTTTCTCTCTCTTCTTCTCCCTCTCTCTCCCTCTCCCCCCTTTCTCTCTCCCCCTCTCCCCTCTTTCTGTCTATCTATCTATCTATCTATCTATCTATCTATCTACCTATCTACCTATCTATCTATCTATCTATCTATCTATCTATCTATCTATCTATCTATCTCTTACTGTCTCCCACCCCTATTTTTTTTGTTACGTCTTTCTATCTGTCTAAGTGCATACCACATTTCTCTCTGTTTCTCTGTGTTATTTTTTCCCTTTCCTCTAAGAAAGAGCCCGAAGAGGCATCGCATCCCATTAGGATCTTGAAGCTTTAATATGTTGCCGGGAAATTGTGCACATAAAAACAGGGAAGTGCTTGCTTGCTTGCAAAGATCTCCAATTACATTAAACAACATTCCTGTTTGTTCCAACACTTACCAGAATCAAGGGCTGGTTTACTGTAAAACAATGAAAAAACGATGAAAAATAGTCGTATTATTCAGGCTTGATATTATTTTTGTCAAGAGCACACAATATATTGGGGATTTAATTTTAAAGTAAATAACATGAATTGCTTAAAATGGATTACATTTTTAATAAAATATAAGTGTTGTGCTATTTATAAACCTGAGTATTCACGTAAATTTAATTGATATACTTTTTTATTGTGATAATTCGTCAAACAAACAAGAGTTTTACCGACTAAGACAAAAGTCTTGAGTTGGATGCACACACATGACATACACTACGCCTTGTCGTAACAATGTAAGAATTAGAAGGCTTACGTAAGCCTTCTTATTATTATACAAATTATTGTTATGACGAGGCGTAAGCTACGTCTTGTTTGTGCATCCTACACCTGATGTTTCCGCCCAGTTTCCTTGATGGGCAACGTAAAATTTCCAGGACGTAGTTGTAGCAACGTAAACAAGCAAACAAAACAAACAAACAAAAATAATATTCCACGACATTTTATTTAAAAAAATTGGAAAATATTTTTCCGTAAAACATAAAACCTTTTATCTAATCCTTAAATCTAAAGCTTATCAGGAATGATGCGAACTCTTTGAGGATGATAATTATGGAAATGAAAATAATGGAACACCAATGAGTATGCAATGCCAAACTCACATGCACAAAAGAGAAATGTATACTTACGAATCTATTGTTTTATCCGTATTATTTATTTTATAGTAGTCTTTTTTTACACAAACAGCATCGTATCTTTAGAGAATATCTTTAAACCAAACTAGCAAAATTCATGAAAAATCGATTTCTCAATGCTCTATCTTATTTGGAGAGTCGACCCTGTAATCTTCGAAATGGGCGATCGATCGTCGCATGAAAAGCGCCGCTTCGATTTTGATGCGGTCTTTTCATCAGTCCATGTTTATTTAGGGCTCTTACGCTAGCTTGTAAACATCCAAATAAAAACTACACGAAGAATAGAAATCCCAAAAATCTGTTTTAAGCTTAAGTCAAACATTACAATACTTGCAAAGAGGACAAATAAACAAAAAATGGAATAAAATCCCTGGGTTGTTAATGCAGGCTTGAAAACTACAACTTTTCGTTGCGGGTAATTATTTTTAGCTATGCGTTATGTTAGTATATAATAATTATCATGACTTTTTCTGAAAGCATCTTGAATTTTAATAAGAGAGGGATTTCCTTCATTAGTTTACCGAAAAAATAAAATAAATAATTTTTATAGAGAGTTAAATTATCCTATAGTGGGCTCGTTATATCGGAGGCGCGGTGGTCCAGGGGTAGAACATCGGCTTCCGACGCCAAAGATCCCGAGTTCGATTTCTGGCTGTTGCGTTCCCTAGTTGTTGGGTCGGTGTCAGTATAATGTGACCGGCTGAGACAGGAGTCATGGTATCCCTGCCCTGTATCGTGTGTGGCAGCACATAAAAATGTCAGACATCCGTCTTGGTGCCCGTCTACAATATAGCCTATATAGTGCTCCTGTTGGACGTTAAACCAACCCAACCCCAATCCGCTCGTTATATCAGCCCATCCCCTGATTTTTTCGTGCATCATTAGATGCGATTGCACAGGTTTTTAATTAAGCTTTTAATTTCGGGAATGATCTATATTGCTATAAGATTCTAGTTACATCACCAAAATGCATAATAAATTCATGAGCACAATATTAGCACATGAGTTACAAAGTTGGCATATCTCATTTCTACCATACTATTGATATCAAGTATTTTAGAAATACGATACACCATTATATTTATAAATGCGGTGACAATATATTGATACCCTGTTTAAATTATTACAAGGTAAGATGAGTGCGATTAGCAACTTTTTGGCATTAATGAACCATCAATATTGATTAAATAAAAAAATTAAAATACACGATTTTTGTAGTTAGATAAGAGTACAATATTACTTGCATTGCTGCTCTTTATAAGTAAAAATATAATAGAACATTCCAGAACTACGAGGAAATGGGGAAAAATACCCAAATATTATGGTCCTTATGTTATTCGACAGGTAGTAGTGAGTGAGTTCGTTTTACGGCACGTCAGCACGGCAACGGCTATGTTGTGCCCATGATGTCCTAAGACAGTTAATGCATTATACTAGTAGCAACGGTGTTTCCTTATCTCTTTGAGTAGTACCTTTTTACTAATTAAGTGTCCTGGAAGAAGACCAAGGTCATCTACAATTCTACATTTATAGTAAAATCACATGTTTATTCCCCCTTATATCTACTGTAAATAAAATCCAAAGCCAATCAGCGAATGTCCGAGAACAAGTCCGGTTTGAAAGCTGATAAAGCCATGTTCATCATTATTTTCGTTTGGTTCAGGCAATGCTAAGTCTGCATTCGGTTTTCTCGCAGTAGAACGAGTGTAACTGTATGAATAATTCCTCTTTAGTATGCCTTCTTGCTTTCTCTCAGAATAAGGAAGTAGGAATTCCCCCTGTAGTCTGTTTCTGCAGGAAATAATTATAGTGGTGATTGCTTGTATGTTGCTTCCTGACTATATTACTACACCAAGAATAACAAAGAATAGTGAAGAAACGTGAAACCTAATGAAATAATGCAGTTCTTGCACACAATTGTATACTTTGCCAAACATTGTTTTGCTTTAAAAGAATAGATCAGGTTTGTCTGTCCACCATTCCCAAGAGCAGGAAAACAATTGAGAAACAAGCAGTTGGGTGTTCAGTATTAAAAGGTTTTAATTTGTTATCATAAAATTCATAACTTATGATTCTGTAAAGGATCTCTTACCTCGATGTTGTAACCTTCTTTCCTTCTAATTTGGAATCGTTGTTTGTAAATAAATATAGCTGCAGATAAATATTGCTGTAAAAAATAGCTTTATTATTATCGTCTTCAACTATTTTGATATTTTACTTTTCATGAATAGCTCTTTTGTATCTTTTTACAATTTCACGTTTTATCAGTCAGCAACATGTTCGTTTAATTTTCATACCAGTGCTATTCTACACACTTTTTTCATATTTTTATAGGGTTAAATTTAGTACATGTCGATAGACATATAGTTCTTAGAATAAGTATCGTGGCAAAACGTAACAGATTAAACAATTTTAACATCACGCACACCTTTGGATAAGGGTGTCCGCTTTGATGTTGTTATTGTTTTTGTTTTTTGTTTCTTATTATTATGGCAGTCTGTACCTTTTCTTTCTCCATTCTATTTTCACCTCACTCTCCTTTTTCTTTACTTCCTTTTTGCATTGCCTCAAAGTAAATACTTCAACAACAATTCATTATTCTTACAAACATAGAAATCCCGGCAATCCCCAACAAACAAACGCCCCTGAAATGGATTTATTTGGGAAAGCGTACCAGAAAATGTAACCAAACTTAAGAGAGCTATGTTTTCCAGTAGCTTTTTAACAACATGGCGTCGTCTCGCGACCTGAAGTTCCAGGGGAGGGCGAAAGCCCTTCAGCATTTTAAGAACACACTTTCGATTAAGAATTTAAGTCTCTAAGCCTAGGATTACGGGGCCAAGTCGACGATGATTGGTTTCTAGCTCTTATTTTAGGTTTCAGTTTTTAGCGTTTGGCCGTAGGCAGGGTTTTCCTTTAAAGTAGCTGTCATCTGAAATCTGATCTACACGATTCGAAACATTACTCTGTAGAACGTTTCGCTTCTTGTTTTTGTTTTACCAATCCTGTTTTATTTTTCTCTTTCTGTTTCAAAATTGTTTTGTTCACATGAATACAAGATTTATTTTCTTTGTATGTCACTTTTCACTTTTGAAGTTCCTTTGTTTACCTGTTAAGCTTTTATTTTCTCTCTCTCTCTCTCTCTCTCTCTCTCTCTCTCTCTCTCTCTCTATTTCTCATTCTCTCTCTCTCTCTCTCTCTCTCTCTCTTCTTTCCTTCGCGCGCGCGTTTTTCTCCTCCTCTCTCTCTCTCTCTCTATTTCTCATTCTCTCTCTCTCTGTCTCTCACTCTCTCTCTCTCTGTCTTTGTCTCTCTATATCTATCTATCTCTCTCTCTCTGTTTCTCTGTCTCTCACTCCCATTCTTTCTTTCTCTATTTCTCATTCTCTCTCTCTCTCTTTCTTTCTCTCTCTCTCTTTCTCTCTCTCTCTCTCTCTCTCTCTGTCTCATTCTCTCCTTCGCGCGCGCGTTTTTTCTCCTCCTCACTATATCTGTCTATCTACATATCATTCTAACTATCTCTCTCTTTTTCTTTTGACCCAATCTATCTATTATCTCTAATATATCTTATCTATTTATCCAGTAATCTATGTATATATCTGCCTCTTCGAATGATGTTTTACTCGATCTGTCTTTCGATTTTTTATCTACTCATCCATCTATATAATTATTTATCAATCTATCTGTATATATATCTGGGGTCGCGGTAGCCCTGGAATAGAACATTGTCTTCCCACGCAGGAGGTCCGTCGTTTGAGCCCCGCTGTGGCTACTCGTCCCCTACTGCTGGGTCGGTGTCAGTGATCGGCTAAGACAGTCATGGTATCTCCGCACTGTCTCTGTGTGACAGCACACAAAATTGTCAGACCTTATTATTTGTGCCCTTCCACAAAGGAGACTATAGTGATGACCTTGGGCGCTAAACCAACTCAACACAACTCGTCTCGAATTAAGAACAAGTTACAATATTGGAAAGTTTGTATTCGAGGAGAATATTACAGACTAAAAAAAATCAACAGCTTCATTTGCAAATACGTTTTCATTATCATGCAAATAAATAATCATTAAACCGCCCTTTTATTTTGAAAAGCGCATGAAGTTTAGGATAAAATCAAAATTGTAATGATACACCAGAAAATAGCTACCACTTTGGAAAAATAATTGTAAGGCTCTTAAAAGCTTGCTGGCTTGTTTATCATTAGGATCTGGAGAAATCTGGAGAAATTTAAGGAAAGATAAACAAGAAATTGGGTTAATCTATGGAAAAACGAAGAGGAATGTGAACACGGGAAAGAAAAAATGCACTAGAACGCAAAATAAAGATAGAGAGAAAACTGAAAAGATGGTTTAATCACTCCTTTGTAGAGAGTACAAAGACAAGGAGAAAAGAAAAAAAAAGAAAAAGAGGGTTAGGCTGCCTAACATGAAGTAAAAGAGAGAGAGAGAGGCTGGCAGAGATAACAAAAGACAAAGAGACAGCTGATACACACAGAGAGAGAGAGAGAGAGAGAGAGAGAGAGAGAAACGTGGAGAGACATGCCTACAAAGAATGAGAGTTAGACAGAGAGAGGCAGAGATAAAGAGAAACACAGAGACAGAGAGAGAGAGAAAAACGCAGAGAGAAACAGACAGAGATAATTATACAGAGAAAAAGGGAGAGAGAAAGAGAGAGAAAGAGAGAGAGAGAGAGAGAGAGAGAGAGAGAGAGGACAGAGAGAGAGAGAGAGAGAGAAAGAGAGGGAGGGAGAGAGAGGGAGAAAGAGAGAGAGAGAGAGAGGGACATAAAAGGGAGAGGGAGAGAGAGGGGCAGACTAGGGAGAGAGATAAATGGAGAGAGAGCAAGAGAGAAAGAGAGGGAGAATGAGTTATAGGCCTACAGACCATCAAAGGTTCACCCTAGTGCAGTGAGTGATATATTGCTACGATCCTCCTTGCACATTCAGCCAGAGGCCAAAATCAAAGGGAAAACTGGATGATTGCATGAATTTATGCTGCTCTCTTTGCGTCTCCCCGTCTCCAATCACATCAAATTTCTAGTTGTAACACGGTAACCTCATTAATTCGCCCCATAGCACACTCATTTCTCTCTTCAATTCAAAACATTTTGCCGATCCATGTACGACCCTCTCTTTTTCCACCATTTTGGCTTTTTCTGTTGTTCCGATATCCCGATATTGCTTTATTCAACTACTCTTTTATCACACCCATCATTTCTTTTCCTTTGTCTAGTAGTTATTTGGGAACTGGTTCCTATTCCTCCATCATTGTTTAGTGTTAAAACTATTTACTATTTTATAAGGTTCAAAGAAAAAACAAACTGTTAAATCCCCATAAATATTAAACTTTAAATTGGTTTAAAAAAACAACAACTTTTATACATGGTCCAACTCAAAAATGGAAAAGGAATAATTGAAAAAATGGCAAGTTCAATAATAATTTTGAAACAAGAGAGAAAAGCTTCAAAATTACCACAAAATATAATGATATAAAGCAAAAACTGTTTTTTTCTCTGAAACAACCATCCTCCTCATCGTCATAACTATCCATTAAGATTATACTTATCGTTCAAAAGTCAACTATCTCACTGCTTACTTTTCCACCATTCCCATTTGTCTCCCTCTATCTATCTCTATCTCTCCCTCTCACTCCTCCTCTCTCTCCCACTCTCTGTACCTCTGTATATCTATCTCTCACTCCCATCTTTCTCCCTCTTTCTCTCTATCTATCTCTTAGCCAACCCCTCTCTCCCTCTTTCTTTTTATATCTGTCTCTACCTCTATCTCGTTATCCCTATCTCTTTCTCTCTCTCTCTGTCTCTCTCTCTCTCTCTGTCTCTCTCTCTCTCTCTGTGTCTCTCTTCCTTTCCCTGACATCAACCTCACCACGCCTCCTCCCCCTGATGTCTTCCCATCACGTGATAGAGTGAGAGCGCCGGGTTTACTTCTGGTCTCCCTCACGTCCTACTCAATTTTCGTTTCATTTAAGATGCAAAGCTTTTTAAGATGGCTTCCATAGTGCATTAGGCGCAATCTACTGCTAGTAATGTCCCCTGAAACACTCTAGTGCTTTTTTGGCCTCGCTTTTTTTTTAAAACTTGTCCCTTGCTCTTGTTTTAGACATCAGGAACATCAGTCAGTTTATTGGGCAAGGAGGTGAACTGTTGTAGCTGATAGAGCATTGAGCTTGTCATTTTGAGATATTTAGTTCGAAAACAAAGGATGAGTGGACAAGGAGGTAAACTGGTGCAACTGGTAGAGCGTTGAGTTACTCATTAGGAGGTATCGAGTTCGAAACTCGGGCCTAGTGGTCAATGGGGTTTACTGGCCTAACTAGTAGAGCGTTGAGCTTCTCATTTTGAGGAAAACATTTCGAAACCAAGGCCGAGTGGACAAGGGGATTTACTGGTGCAACTGGTAGAGCGTTGAGCTTTTCATTTGGAGGGATACAGTTCAAAAACAAAGTGAAGTAAACAATGGGGTTTACTGGCGCAATTGGTAGAGCGTTGAGCTTCTCATTTGGAGATATCCAGTTCGGAGCCAAGGCAAAATGGACAATGGAGTTTACTGGGCGCAGCTGGTAGCGATTTTTATTTGGAGGTATTCAGTTCGAAACCAAGGCCGAGTGAACAATGGGGTTTACTGGCGTAACTGGTAAAGTGTTGAGCTTCTCTCTGGGTATGGAGTTCGAACCCACTATCATGCACATTTACGACCACTTTTGGATGGCTTTAGCGTCAATATAACCGGCTGAGACAAGGGCCCTGGTAATCCTGTACTGTCTCTGTAGGGCAGTAAGTATAATTCGCAGACGTCATTCTTGAGAAAATGCTCGATGTAGCTTTCTTGGTTATTTTGGAGGTTAAAAGACACACAAAAAAAGACAAAACAAAAAAGAAATACGCGGTCGATCTCTTGCTCAATACCATGGAAACGTAATAGGCGATTTCTTGGTTTTGCACACAGAGGATAATGGGTGATTCCCTGTTTTTCCCCCGCGGTGGTCCAGGGGTAGAACATCGGCTTCCGACGCAAAAGGTCCCGAGTTCGAATCCTGGCTGTTGCAATCCCTACTGGTTGGGTCGGTGTCAGTATAATGTGACCGGCTGAGACAGGAGTCATGATATCCCCACCCTGTCTCGTGTGTGGCAGCACATTAAATTTTCAGACGTCCGTCTTGGGGCCCGTCCACGATATAGCCTATAAGTTGCTGATGTTGGACGTTAAAACCCAACCAACCAATCCCCCGCATTAAATTTTGGTCCCTTGCTTTTAGATGTAAATAGAGCGGGTTGAATAGCGCAGAGGTTAGAGGCTAGAGCGTCGCTTACAAACTACAAGGTCAGAATACTAGCCCTTTTAAGGAGGGCGCATTTTTTTCCAACTGAATTGTCTTTATTTAGTTGTAACTTCGTTTTTTTCGCATTTAATGGAGATACGAAGCAAGATAAATTTTTGAAACGACAAATCTTTGTCCTATGAACAAATATGTTTATACGGTATTTTACGTTACGCTTTTTTAATATGAAATATCTTCTAAACACAAAAATGAAAAACTTAAATTTTCAGGTATAGTCTTTTTCAGTACACAGAGCACATTCTACAATTTTTCTTAGCCATCAAAGAAAAAAACTACCTTTTTCAGGCTGAAGTAAAAGGAACTAGAAATTCTTTTTATCATCTTGGGCTGGGCAAATTGAATTGGATTCCCATGGGACCCTATTCGGCCAGGGTGACTCCATTAGAACTAAAAGCCAGAAGAACAATTTTCACAGCCTATATGTTGTAATGTCCCTACAAGTGACAACACTGCCTCGCTTCTTGTTTCTTTTGCCCTGTGTTTTGTAAAGACAATGCCAGTTGATATTTTCTTGCGCGCACAACACAGGAGATTCACAGGAGAGCATCACGTCTTGGCGTGGCATTACGTGACATGAGAAAAAAGTAAAAACACGACATCGATCGGTGATATTATATTGAATATTGGGTTTAAGGGGAGACAATTCACCAGTTGCCTATGACGCGTTTTATATACCAACACGATCAAAATTTAAATCGTGCAAGGTTGTTGTTTTTTAATTCAAAGAAAAGGGTGAGGATCATGATTTTTTTTGTTTCTATTGTTTGCTTGTTTTTATATAATTGTTTTGTTTTGTTTTCTTCTTTTGTTGGTTTTTTGTAGGGTATGTTTGTTTGTTTGTTGTTGTTTTTTCTTTGTGCTTCTCGATGCATCTAAACACGCCCCCCCCCCCCTCTTTGATGCGTTTATCTAAAAAAAATCCTTACGTTTTTTTCCTTATTATTTATGCTCTCCTCATTTTATCACCATCTCATTTATTCAAACCTGGCTGCCTCATTCCTAATATTCTTGTCTCACATGCTAAATATTCTCCTTATTCCTCCAAATTTCACACAATAAAATAATAATGTTGTAATGCCCTTACAAGTGACAACTCTGCCTCTCTTCTTGTTTCTTTTGGCCTGTGTTTGGTAGAGACAATGCCAGTTGATATTTTCTTGCCCGCAAAACACTGGAGATCATCACGTCTTGACGTGGCATTACGTGACATGAGAAAAAAGTCGGCAATCGATCGGTGATATTGTATTGAATATTGGGTTTAAGGGGGGACAATTCACCTATCTATCTAACAGTCTATGCCTCGTTTCCTATATCAACAGTATAAAAATTTAAATCGTGCACGAATAAATTTTTGTTTGTTTATTTTATTCAAGGAAAACTTTTAGGATTATCAGGTACTTTGGGGTTTTTTTAATTGATTTTTTTCTAGGTATGTTTTTTTTTTTTTTTGCTTTTTTTGGTCTTTGTGCTTCTCGCTGTCTCTACATCCGCTCGCTCTCCCTCCTTCTCTTTGATGCGTTTATCTAAAACAACTCCTTGCATGTTTTATTTTCCACTTTTTTTCTACACTATCCTATTTTATCCCTATTTTTTCTTCTCATTTATTCAAACCTGGCTGATTCATTCCTAATATTTCATGTCTCATACTTTAAATATTCCCCTCATTACTCAAACCACCGCAAAATATCTTTCCATCCCAAACTCAAGCCTTAAGAGAGCCCGAGACGGCCGATTTGTTGCAATCCATTTTTTTTTTTTTTTTTTTTTCTTATCCCTCCCCCCCCCTCCCTTTCCATTCTCTTTACTTTTCTAACTCTCCGCCCCCCCTTCAAAAAGTTTTTAGCCGCAAGTTAACTATCGTTGGCTCTTGTGGAAAAGTGGAAGAGGTAATCGGCTTGGAACGCTAGCCCCAGGGTTTCGCCTCATTTCCCAGATTTATAAATCCATTTCAAGAAGGGCCCTGGAGGGGAGGGAGGGGAACGCATCATTGCAGGGGGGAGAGAGCATTTAAAAATAAGCTGAGGGAGAGTGGGGTGAGAGTAAGAGAAATATTTATAGATAGATAGAGAGAGAGAGAGAGAGAGAGAGAGAGAGAGAGAGAAGGAGGGGAACGCATCATTGCAAGGGAGGGGAGAGCATTTAAAAATAAGCTGAGGGAGAGTGGGGTGAGAGTGAGAGTAGAGAGAAAGAGAAAGAGAGAGAGAGAGAGAGAGAGAGAGAGAGAGAGAGAGAGAGAGAGAGAGAGAGCAGATGTATAACGTTTTTCATTATGCTGCATAAGCTGCAATGTCGTTATCTATTTATAGACTCGTTTAATAGGAATTACGTCATATAATGAGATATTATTATACCACTCATCTTTTCGTCCAAATTAATGGCAAGTAACCGGTTAAAGAAAAGCCATGATAATCTAAACCTCTGGTTTTATTTTATATCATTCTTAAAAAAAGATAACGCATGCTACAACCTAAAATATCAGTTAAAAATTAATATGCTTTTTAGTGCAAAGTTTAAGACTCTCTCTCTTTCATTAAAATTACATTGAAGATTCTCTGTTATTTAGCTCTAAGCCTATCTGCTTCTCTCTCTCTCTCTCTCTCTCTCT
>RQTK01000953.1:147103-165310 GCA_003991915.1 Elysia chlorotica
GGGAGAGAGAGAGAAAGAGAGAGAGAGAGAGAGAGAGAGGGAGGGAGAGAGAGGGAGGGAGAGAGAGAGACAGAGAGACAGACACAGAGAGAGACAGAGAGACAGACACAGAGAGAGACAGAGAGAGAGACTGACAGACAGACAGACAGTCAAGCAGACAGACAGACAGACAGACAGACAGACAGACAGACAGATATCCTCTGTCCTCTGCCTCTGAGTTTGACGTGTTAGCCTATCTGCTTCTCTCTCTCTCTCTCTCTCTCTCTCTCTCTCTCTCTCTCTCTCTCCCTCTCTGAATTCCGTCTGTATCTCTGTCTAGCAGTTTGAGATTTCAGCCTGTCTGCCTGTCTGTCTCTCTCTAAAAGCCATTATGTCAGCATGTCTTGGTAATTGAGCAAGAAACGAGTCCCCTGGTCGGTCCCTCGCCCCCCCCCCCCCCCCCCACCCCCCCTCCCCCCCCCCCCCCATACCCCCTCTGGTCCCCAGCACTGGTACTCACCCCCCCCTCCCTTCTTTGGTCCCCACTACCAGAACTGGTGGATCGTCCCCTGGGGGCTAGCACTAAGTCAACCGTCCTTTGTTCAGGCGCGTGCTGTTGCAACTTTGAGAATGTCTCCAGGTTCCAAGTCATCAGTGTACTGCTAGTGCTACTGCTAGTGCTACTGCTAGTGCTACTGCTAGTGCTACTGCTAGTGCTACTGCTAGTGCTACTGCTAGTGCTACTGCTAGTGCTAGTGCTAGTGCTACTGCTAGTGCTACTGCTAGTGCTAGTGCTTGGAGATGTTACTAATTCCATCCAACTCATCCGGTAGACAGAGCTTAAGAGAAGGAGATAGAGAGGGAGGGAGAGAGAGAGGACAGGAGAGGAGTGGAGAGAGATAGAGGGAGAGATAAGGGGAGAGAGAGACAGTGGGAGACAGAGAGACAGTGGGAGACAGAGAGACAGTAGGAGACAGACAGATAGACAGCGACAGAGACATATTGGGGCAGGTACAGACAGAATGAAACGCTTGGAGATGTTACTAATTCCATCCAATGCTTTTGGTAACTCTCTTTAGATGGTCTAGTCTGTTTTTGGATGACGATGGTGGAAGGATAGACAGAGGGAGGGAGGGGGTAGAGAGGGGGAGGGAAAGGGAGAGAAGGAGGGACAAAGTGAGGAAAAGAGATGGAGAGGAAGAAAGAAAGAGAGAGAGAAAGAGAGAGAGAGAGAGAGAGAGAGTGGGAGAGAGAGATTGGGGCAGGTACAGACAGAATGAAACTCAACAAGTATCTGTCTGTAGATGGTCTAGTCTGTTTTGGGCTGACTATAGTGAAGGAGGAAGAGAAGGGGGGAGAGAGAGGGGGGATGCAAAGGGAGAGAGGGAGGGAGACAGAGGGAGAGAGAAATTGGGGCAGACACATACAGGATGAGACACTAGGAGATGTTACTAATTCCATCCAATGCTTCTGGTATTGGTCTTTAGAATGATGGTCTAGTCTGTTTTTGGATGACTATGGTGAAAGGAGAGAGAGAGAGGGAGAAAGAGGGAGAGAGGAAAATGGAGGGGGAGAGATAGAGAGAGACAGTGGTAGAGAGAGACAGTGGGAGAGAGAGACAGTGGGAGAGAGAGACGGTGGGAGAAAGAGACAGTGGGAGAGAGAGATAGTAGGAGAGAGAGACAGTGGAAGAGAGAGAGACAGTGTGAGAGAGACAGTGGGAGAGAGAGACAGGGAGAGAGAGACAGTGGAAGAGAGAGAGACAGTGTGAGAGAGACAGTGGGAGAGAGATTGTGGCAGGTACAGACAAAATGAGACAGCAAAAAAGGAGAAGAAAGAGCGGGAGACTGACATATATTCAAATATACAAACAAAACAGAGAAACACACAAACACACAAACAAAGAGACAGACAGACAAAGACAAAGAGGAAGACAAATGGGTAAGAAGAGGCAGTGCTTTAGACTGGCGATATAATGAATCCTAGCTGGTTGCGCATATCCGTATAGGATTTTCTGGTTAAGCTGATGAAAGAACCGAATTGGATACAACGCTCTATCACTTGAGCCAGTTCGCCCCCTTTTCAATGTGAAATGTATTATATTTAGTATTAATGGTAAAGTGTAATTAGGAGAGGAAAAGCGGCACAGGACAGATGTATAACGTTTTTCATTATGCTGCATAAGCTGCAATGTCGTTATCTATTTATAGACTCGTTTAATAGGAATTACGTCATATAATGAGATATTATTATACCACTCATCTTTTCGTCCAAATTAATGGCAAGTAACCGGTTAAAGAAAAGCCATGATAATCTAAACCTCTGGTTTTATTTTATATCATTCTTAAAAAAAGATAACGCATGCTACAACCTAAAATATCAGTTAAAAATTAATATGCTTTTTAGTGCAAAGTTTAAGACTCTCTCTCTTTCATTAAAATTACATTGAAGATTCTCTGTTATTTAGCTCTACGGTGGGTTTCTTAAAAAAAAATATTAATAATACATATCTCTACCTGTTGATTTATAAAGTACCTGCTTAATTTAAATAAAAACTACTTTTCCAAGAAGAGATTAATTTTAGAAAAAATCAATTTTTAAATGCCACGGTAAATTAGAAATTCCAGATCAAAGATGTTTATTAATGTAGAAAAAGAGGAAAATGTCAAACGCTCATTGCTCAAGCAAATCAAAAATTAAAAAAAAAAAAACGCAAATCGATCCATTCCATCGAATATGGATAAAATTTTAAAACATGTTCTCCAACAGCTTTTTTGGAAAAATGTTCGATTCAAGTTTCGCAACCCAGCAAAATATAATTGTTTTAGCATTGTTAAGTTTATTGAATGAAAACTGCACCTTTTATAGATTTGCTGAATTCACCACGTTTGCCAATCGATGACAGTTCCAGTAGTCCTAGAGATTCAATTTCAATCTCCAATTGTCCGACATCGACTGAGTTTGTGTAACACTTTTAGTGATAATCAATATTCGCAATGTGTCAGACAGACATTTTGGCGATACAATCATGTTTGGTAATACTGTCAGTGTATTTCGATAAGACAATGGGACATTTAGAGGCCTTAAGTGTATCTCGGTGATACAGTGGCACATTTAGAGACAGTTGGTGTATCTTAGCGATACAATGAAACATCTACATACAGTTAGTGTATCTCGATCATACAGTAGAGACAGTCAGTGTATATTGTCGATACAGTGATACAGCTAGAAACAGTGATAACACGGTGATAAAGTGGAACATTTAGAGACCGTTAGTGTATCTCGGTGATGCAGTGGGCCTTTTAGAAACCTTAGTGTATCTAGATGGAACAGTGGCCCATTTAGAGACAGTTGGTGTATCTTGTCGATACAGTGAAAAATCTAGAGACAGTATACTGTTTTTGTTTTTCTTGTGTGTCACACGCTGATCTTTTCTTCTTTACTTTTCTACACCATCAGAACCACCAACTTAGAGTTATCATATCCCGTTTTTTGGTTAACTTCTATTGTCTTTGCCCAGTATCCGGGCTAAGGAAACTTGTCATAATTGTAAGCCATCAATATACTCCGATCTGTTTTAGAATTTAAGAAAGGGATTTTTAAATGCAATGGGGTCCTAGAAATAAGAAAATGCAGACACGTCGATTGAATCCTCTATTGACACACAAATAATTATTCTATAACAATTGTTTTTTTTACTCAGTCTCATGTAAATCAGTTCCACGTTGAAGGCTTAATTAAGCCTTTTACTTTATTTCTCTAGGCCCATTGGGAATCAAGTGGTGTACTTCAACCATATCATTAATAATAACGTCTGACGTGAGTAAAAGATAATTTCATTTTTAGAACATTATATTTCAAAAGAAAATAATACAAGCAGCTTTCGTGCTTTGATTTTAAAGTTTCATAATTTCTGAATGAAGGAATGAGCTTATTGTGTGATTTTTTTTACAGTAGGAAGCCACGCGGAGGAGGGGGGGGGGTGACTATGCGCAAGTGGTGGGGCTTTGGAAGTTGAAACCAATTCGATATCACGATCGGGAAAATGTATTTGTCGGATTGCGGCCCCTACAGGTTAAGTCTTTTTCAACATAAAATTATCAGTTAAGAGAGAGAGAGAGAGAGAGAGAGAGAGAGAGAGAGAGAGAGAGATAGTGGGATAAAGAGAGAGGGACAGAGAGACAGAGTAAGATACAGAGACCTAGACAGACTGACAGACAGACTAACAGACATTCCAACAGGCAGACAGATACAGAGCCAATGAGGCTATCCCTACATTCTCTGTGTAGAATCACCTTAAAATGTTTAGACCTAAGTCTAGATACTCGTGCCCTATATAGCCAAGCGTAGCTGATAATTATAGACGTTGGGTGATCAAATAACCATCTAGGTGCAGGTATTGCTAACAAAGAAAAAGATACTCTCTTCATCTGTGCTTTTACCTTTCCAAAGAAAATGTCATTCAAAAAAAAATAATCACAAATTCCAATCAATACAGAAATACAAAAGCTTCGTGTCGGTTTTAAGGACAAGTTTAAATACAAAAGAATACCACTAGCGCAATGACTGTCTGTTTCTAAATAGTTCTATTTTTTAAACAAAAGGAAACAACTCTTTTAGATTGTTGCTGTTTTTTGTTGTTGTTGTTATTGTTGATTGTTGTTCATTTTTTCTTGAATATTTTAAGCAAGAACGCTATGGTAAAACTCAGTGTTAATTATAATGGGCGAATGCCCATAGCTATTTTGAGAGCACTCCTGTGGTAGACAGCGTTTCAATGACTTTTCTATAATTCATCCTGTTGATTTTTTTAGAAGATAGTTGGCAGGAAAACCCCTATTTTTTATTCCACTAATTTTAACAAGCGCGAAAGTCTCAAGAACTATCTTGCACCACAAGCTGTGAACAGCCGTGCGTAAAACTCACTTCTTGAGATGTGTATTAGTTAAATTGCTATTTTAAATTTGTGCTTGTTAAACTGCTATTTTTGTTGTTGTTGTTGTTCTTGTTGTTGCTGTTGTTTTTGTTGTTGTGTTGTTGTTGTCGTTGGTGTTGTTGTTGTTTTCATAGTCTAGATCTAAGAGTGACGTGTTCATTTTTTTCCAGTGAAAATGAGAAGCAGCGTTGGAGGAAAGAGTGGAATGTCAGTTACGTTGAAGATAGCCCGAGGAAGAGGGAGAGAGAGAGATAGATAGAGAGAGAGAAAGAGATACAAATAGAAAAAGGAAGAGAGGGGAAATGAATGTAAGAGACTGGGAGAGGGAGCAGAGTTGGAGGAAAGAGTGAGACGCCAGTTTAGTTGGAGAGAAGAAGGGGAAATATGGGAGAGAGAGAGAGAGAGAGAGAGAGAGAGAGAGAGAGAGAGAGAGAGAGAGAGATAGAGAGAGAGATGGAGATATAAGAAGAAAGGGAGGGAAAGGCTTGAAGGCTTGTTAGAGACTGAGAGGGAGGGAAGGGTGGCGAAATGTTCTCAGCATTGCCAAATTGCAATCAATATTTAGTGCAGCCAGCTTGTAAAAAATTAAGGGATGAGAGAAAGAGGACGAGAGGAAGAAAAACATCGACTGAAAAAGAGATGGAGAGAACAGGGCAATAACCAGATTTTCAATATAATGCGTTAAGAGATCAGTAGGAGTAAAGATAGTGCGTGTGCATCATTATTGTTGCTAGAATACTTTTTTGTCTTATTTTTTAACACAATGTTTATAGTTTTTCATCCTCTAGATGTGCAGTTTTACTGGTTGCTATGGTTGTTAATAGGGCAACTTCATACAACTTTGATTAGATGATGTTACAAGCCTATGCGTGACGAATGCAAGGGTCTCTACAGAAAGAGTAAGAGAAGGTTTAGAAAAAAGTGATGGAAAAAAAATAAATCAAGGAAAGAGGGTTCCGTGTTGTCAAGAGATGATCAATTGAATAGTGAAAGAGAGAGGGGCGGGGAGGAAAGAGAAAATGAGAGAAAGAGAGTTTGTTTCGTTATGGCACGTCAGCACAGTAACGCTCTATCGTTTGCGGAAGAGAGAAGGAAAGACCTTTGAAAATGGAAGTGAGAAAAAGAAAAGGTAGAGGTGCTGTAAAAGTATAAAAAACACTTTGAGACAGAGAGAGTGAGAAAGAGAAAAGAGAGAGAGAGAGAGAGAGAGAGAGAGAGAGAGATAGAGACAGAGAGAGAGAGAGAGAATGAGACACAGACACTCAGACACACAGAGAGGCATACACGTTAGAGAAAGTAGGAGAGATTGAGAGAGAGAGAATAAGAGAGGGAGAGAGAGAGAGAGAGAGAGAGAGAGAGAGAGAGAGAGAGAGAGAGACAGAGAGAGAGAGAGAGAGAGAGACAGACAGACAGAGAGAGAGAGAGAGAGACAGTCAGACAGAGAGACAGAGTGGGAGACAGCCATCAAGCCAGCCAGCCAGACAAACATACAGACAGACAGACATACAGTCAGATATAAAGACAGATATGCATTGTAAAAGCAGTTCATTGCCTTATTGATAACCACCGGTATGAACGTGATTGGAAAACTTTACCCGAAATAATCTCTTAGAGTGACTCGCTACAGCCGTCGGTTGAGTGCCCCTTGCCAGGGCTGAGATGTGATTTAATGCGGGGGTTCAGTTCAACACACTTGAGCATCCCGTGGAACAATAGCATACACCCAGCAGGGCAGTCACGTGATTGGTCCACAGTCCAGTCCCGTTACTGGAGTCTGGGTTTTGGAATCCATCGATACTGGTGATTGTGTGCGTTGAAATCTCTTACTTTCAGAGATAGAGAGGGAGAGAGAGAGAGAGAATTTAATGCGGGGGTTCAGTTCAACACACTTGAGCATCCCGTGGAACAATAGCATACACCCAGCAGGGCAGTCACGTGATTGGTCCACAGTCCAGGCTCGTTACTGGAGTCTGGGTTTTGGAATCCATCGATACTGGTTATGGTGTGAATTGGCTGTTCTCACTCTCAGAGATAGAGAGAGGGGGAGGGAGTGAGAGATAAGGGTAGGGGAAGGGAAAGGGATGTAAAGGGAGAGGCTTTCTTTGTAAAAAGAAAAACCAACAACAACAAAATAATTCTATTTTTAGTTAGAGAGTTTGATGGAGATGATTTTTTGGAAGAAAAAAAAACAACCTAATTATATACATGTATTCAGTTAGATAGGTAGAGGGATAGGCTTTCTTCGTAGAAAACAGCAACTATTTTTATTTTCAGTTAGGGAGGTAGAAGGAGAGGCTTTCTACGTAAATAAAACTAATGATATTGTTGGAGGGAGAGGTTTTCTTCGTAAACAAAACTATTTCTATTTTTAGCGTTGCTGATGTACATCTCACCCGATGCTATTTTACTAGAGCCCGTGAGTACTTTTAAAAAACAACAAGGGCCCTAATTTGATTATCTGTACGAAGAAAACAAGGCCCTCTTCTAGGTTTTAAGAAGAGCCATATACGGCGACAGGATCCCAAAGCGGAATATCCGAGACTCGATCGATCACATTATAGAGACACTGACCCAACCAGTAGGTAAAAAAAAAACACAACCGCCAGAGCAGGGCTCGAACCACGGACCGTCTGCGTTTAAAGCCGATGAACCTTTCCAGAACCACCCGCCCCACAGTTGATTCCATAACCCTGCATAATTTCCTTACGGCTAATCAGGTTTAATGAAATACGATCCGATTTAATTATGAGTACAACATCGCTGGATAGTGTAACTGTAATTAACACCAACGAATGTAGAGGGGAAAGCGAAACATTAATATCGGAAAATCGTGCGCGCTAAATAAGTGCAACACGGTGCAAAATGTACTAATGCACGGTGCCGAATACGGAATATTATCTAGTGAGGGAAACGTATCCGATTAACCATTAATACACTCTGCATAGAAAACAAGCTAAAAGTCAGTTTCCCGTTGAGAGGATTTTATACTCATTCTATCGAGATTTTAAGGGTTAAGTTTTTGATGGATTTTCAGTGTAAAAGGAATAAATGTTGACGCCGACTGAGTGAATGGTATAGTTCCATTTGAGTGTCAATAAAGATCGGAAAAAACCCTCGAAATATCAGGTCCCAACCTAACGGTTTACGATGGTGAATTCGGCAATTTTTTTTCGAATAATCTAGAAACAGACTGTTCTTATTATTGCATCATAATACAAGCGCAAGTACTAATTATGTTTTTGAATATTGATGGATCAGTAATGATTGCCAGCATAGCTAAGCACATTAAATCAGAAACTTCCTAATATTTGTGTATATTCCATGATTACGAGTATTACAATATTGGTAATATTCGGCAGTACCTGAAATAATACTGAAACCCAACTAGGAGAGTCCGAAAATTCATTTTTCGTTGTTATAAAATGTATATAGAAAAAAAGAACCACATTGAAAAAAAAATAGTTACGTATCAATGAAAATCACTAAATAATGTATTTATTTCATCCAACGATTCGTTTTTAACAGACAAAAAGATTCACCGAGGAGGAAGCAATTTAAGAGATGGGTCTTACACATTTTAAACATGAGACTTAGCTTCGATAACATTTCGTTGTCTTGCTCTCTAGAAATTGTGCTAGTGTTATTATGTTATGAGTGAAAGACAAAAGAAAGAGAGAAAGAGAGAGAAGGAGAGAGAGAGAGAGAGAGAGAGAGAGAGAGAGAGAGAGAGAGAGAGAGAGAGAGAGAGAGAGAGAGAGAGAGAGAAAGAAAAATAGAGGGAGGGAGAGAAAGAAAAAGAGAGAGAGGAAAAGAGATAGAGAAAGAGAGGGAGAGAGAGAGAGATAGAGAGAGAAAGAGGTAGAGAGAGAGAGAGAGACAAAGAGAGGGAGAGGTCAGTGCAAGCAGAACGTACTTTTAGAGAACCTCAGGATAGTTTTAAAAAAAAAGAAAAAAGAAACGAAACGGAACGGAAAGCAATAATGTCAAGCACCGATGCGAGTAAAAGCCTGTGGTTAAGTAAGGGGAGTTAAATCTTCCGGGCATTACCACGTTGAGTACTGCTTGAGTGGAACTAGGTGCTTTTATTGAATTTATAAATTCACATAATGATTTTAATTTTCCTTCTTTTTTTTTTTTTTTGATTAAATGTAATTCTGGTACTTGTTCACACGCCATATTTTTAGCAGAAGGGTCACATACATATTGCATTTTTACCATCTCTTGTTGTCTACATAATAACAGATTCTCGTTTAGGAAAGTAGGCGAAGTTAAACCCGCTCCTCAGTTAATGATTAGTAAAAAAAAGAAACGTAATTTAAATTAGAGAATACGTCAGATGTGCTTATAAAAAAAGCGTGTGCACTGTGCGTGTAGTTAAAAACTTTTTTTTAGGGGAATTACAGCAATTAACCTTTAATGTAATAAAAATTTCGCTGTATGAGTGTAACAAGTTTTTTTTTATACTTCTTTATTTTTTTTTATTTTTATAATTGTTGTAGATTACACTTTTTGCTGCCAGCTTTTTTTGCTATTGTTCTTTATATTGTGGGACAGGGGCGATCTAAGTTTAGCTCCTTTTTGGTTCTAACACTGAACAGCGGTGGGTTCCAAAATTAACGTCTAGTGATATTACATACTCCCACACAAATATGAATCTTGGATACCAGGTGAGTGGCGCGGTAGTTCTGGGGTAGAAAATCAGCTTTCGACGCAGGTGGTCCGTGGTTCGAGCCCCAGCGATCTCGCCCCCTGTAACTGGTTGGGTCGGTATCTGTTTAATGTGACTGGCTGAGACAGGAGTCATGGTATCCCTGCTCTGTCTCGTATGTGACAGCATATAATATTGTCAGACGTCAGTCTTGGGGCCCATCCACATATAGCCTATATAGTACTGGAGTTGACCGTTAATTCAACTCAACTCAGCTCTGGATAACAGGTCTCCTGTCTCAACCGATCACTTAAAAAAAAAAAAAAACTTGCACGACCCTATCGTGGTTTCGAACCAGGTATATCCCAATTGCGAGACACACGCTCTACCACCTGAGCCACCTCGCCCTCTCTTCTCATCATCACGTTTTTTAATTGGCTTACAGCTATGTAATCAACAAATTCTGATACCGTTCTCGAGTCCTCTAACATCGCTTGCAGCATCAGCACCCATATCAAATAAATATTGTCAGACGTCAATCTTATGGTCCGTCCACAATATAACCTATATAGTACTGATGTTGAACGTTAAATCAACTCAACTCAACTCTGGATACGAGGTCTCCTGTCTCAACCTATCACTTTAAACTGGCACCGAACTGATCGTGGTTTCAAACCAAGTATATCCCAATTGCGAGACACACGCTCTACCAGATGTGCCAGCTCGCCCTCTCTACTTATCATCACGTTTTTTAATTGGTTAACAGCAATGTAATCAACAAATTCTGATACCGTTCTCGAGTCCTCTAACATCGCTTGCGGCATCAGCTGCCTTGTAACCCCCCAGCACCCATGTCCCCCCATTACCCCCACCCCCACCACAAAACCCCCAGGGCTTACTTGCATTTCGCCTTAATATAACTAGGTGCAACATTTCAACATATTTTTATATTTTTAGCCTGTACAGCCCAGCCCGCCAAGTTCTGTTAGTCCTAACAGCAATGAGGAGTTAATTCCCGTGTTTCCGGAAGCTAATAACCTAACGGTAATGGCGACTCGTCGAGCCACTCGAGTTAAAGGCATGACTCTCCTGGGTACGAAAGTAGAAATCGTACTCGGTAACACCCAGCAAGGCAAAATTAATAAAGGCAATTTATTGATACTCGAAGGTGAGTTCGCCATCACTGTGTTAAGAGGCCTACTTAGGTTGAGTGAGTGCGGTAGACATCGGAAAAAGTAGCTGATGACAACAAAACGTGGGGAAAAAAAGATGCAGGAAATATAGAAAGCTACATTACTGTACATAGTTATTGAACAAGGAAGGCGGGGATGTTGTGGGAGAATGCAGTAATTTAGCGTGAAGCGTTAATCCTGTACTTCCGAGTGCGGTTCAGTAGTTTTTTTTGTGTAGAGATGTGATGGGGTGTTGTTTTTTGTTGTTTCTTTTTCTTCTATTTTTTTCAATTCCAAATCATGTGTTTTCATTCGGTAGGAACAACGAGCTATTTAGATGGATACAATTAGTGCTAATACGTTTGCAGTTTACAGTATTTATATAGGGGTTCTCTCTCTTTCTTGTTCTCTCCCTCTTTCTCTCTCTCGCTCTCTCTCTCTCTCTCTCTCTCTCTCTCTCTCTCTCTCTCTTTCTCTCTCTCTCTTTATCTGTTTCTCTATCTTTTTTATTATCCTTTCTTTTCTATCAATCTATCTGTCTATTTATTTTTTATCCATCTATTTATGTGTTAATGTAACAATCTATCTATTTATCTATCTTTCCATCGATCCATCGACCTCGCTGATCTATCTCTTATTAATCTATCTACCAATCTATCAATGTATTGTCCATATATTTGATCTTTCTCTTTCTATTATAATCTCTTTCTTTTATGTATCATTGATGCCTTGAACTCTACCTGTAATCTCTCTATCCCGCTCTCTCCATCTCTATATGTCCCTCTCTCTCTATCTATGATTATGTCTATCTATCTCTACGCATGTTCTTTTATACGTTCTGTATTTACCTTATGCTCATATACACACACAAAACTTTCTTTTAAAAATATAGCATAAGGTTTTTTATATTCTTTTCAAAGGTGCAAAAAGTTTTAACTGAACATCACTATCGATTTCGTTAAAGAAACAAAATGTGCTTGTTTGTTTTCGTCTGGAAAACTATTAGTATTAACACATTTCACAAGAATGTGTAATTCAATTTGTGGTGAATCTAAAAATACCTTCTTTTGTCTGATACCCCCAAATATTCTCCCAAAAATAGCAGAGCAAGTATTGCAACACATCATAAGGAGATTACAATTTTTTAATCGAGTTACTGAAGTATATGCGGTAAAGTTTTCAAGCTAAAACCCGCTTTAGTCAAACACCATTATAACACAGGCACTTGTTATTTTACCATTACCCTGGTACTTTCATCCAAATAGGGTGTATTATCACCTCGCCCACTGTCTCCTTACACTGAGAGATAGATAGACAGAAGGAGAGAGAGATAGAAAGAGTGAGCGAGTGAGAGGAAAGAATAGAGAAGATGGTACAAAGAGATAGAGACTAAGAAAGAGAGAGGAAGGCGAGAGACAGACACTTATGATATAGAGAGGAGAGAAATAGATAGAAGGGGGAAGGGAAATATACACTAGAAGAGAGAGAGAGAGAGAGAGATAGAGATAGAGAGAGAGAGAGAGAAATAAAGAGGAGGGGGATAAGAGTGACAGATACTAAGAGAAAGAGAGAAAAGAGAAAGACGCTTAGCGTGGTAGAGAAGAGATAGACAGTAAGAGAAAGAAGAGAGAGACAGAGAGAGAGGGAGAGACAGACAGACAGACAGACCGGGGAGAGAGAGAGAGAGAGAGAGAGAGAGAGAGAGAGAGGGAGAGAGAGAGGGAGAGAGAGAGAGATGTTCGTATTTTCTTATTCTTTTTGAAGATCTTCAAAAATTCTATTAATACAGTGTGATAAGCACCTTTTACCACACGATCTGACACTACGTGCTTTATTAAACACAATGACATGTGCTTTAGTGGTGTACTGAATCTGAAAAGAAGAAAATAGCAGTGGTGGAAATTTTGATTAGCATTCACTCCTCCCATTAATTTTGGGGAGGAGAGGGTTAATGTGTCCTGTGTGGAGGGGGTTAAAATGTCATGTGTATACAAACGCGGGCTTGGTGCTTACAAACATCCGCATTAAGAGCTCTCACTGTTAGGTTTTCCCGGGATTTTAGCCCGTATTACAAACTGCATTTTATCCTTATATTCTGTGACAGCAAACCCATTGGAGGACGCTGATGGTGAAAAAATGGCTGCATGACTTGATTAATGCCAGTCTGTACTTATGGTTACAAATAAATATTTGTGAAGCTGCAAGTGTGAATAAGGTATATGTCTGGATTTGAATTTGTTGTTGTTGTTGTTGCTGTTATTGTTGTTGCTGTTGTTGTTGTTGTTGTTGTTGTTGTTGTTGTTGTTTTTGTTGTTGTTGTTGTTGTTGTTGTTGTTTTTCTGTTATTCAAGTGCGTCAAGATACATAATATGCACATTCAGAGGTTGAAAAAGATTACCTTCCACCTTTTTCGAAAACCAAAGGAAAGTAGTCAACAATTGAGTAGTTTTATTGTGTTTAAAGGACTCCAGCTTTAAACGTGTACCAGCGACTTTTTCCCCTCATTCACTTGTTGCCTCACATTTGATATTTTATAAAAGTGGGGTAACCATCTCAATTCTTGTGTGTGTGTTTGTGTGTGTGTGTGTGTGTGTGTGTAAAAGGGGGGGGGTCGCTTTGGGGGTAAATCATCGGCTTCCGACGCGGGAGTTCCATGGTTCGAGCTCTGGCGATTTCGCCCCCTGCTGGTTGAGTTGGTATCATTTTAATGTGATCGGCTGAGGCCTAAAAACATCCTCATTAAGAGCTCTCGCTGTTGGGTTTTCCCGGGATTTAGCCCGGATTTCAAACCGCATTTTATCCTTATATTCTCTGACATCCAGCCCATTGGAAGACGCTGATGGTGAAAAAATGGCCCAATGTCTTGATTAATGCCAGTCTATACTTTGGTTACAAATAAATATGTGTGAAGTTGGAAGTGTGAATGAAGTATATGTCTGGATTTGGATCTTTTGTTGTTGTGCTAGCCAAGTGCACCAAGAGACATGAAATGCATATTCAGAGGTTGAAAAGTTGCAAGCAGTGGATGTGGCATAAACCCGGATTTGGATCTGTTGTTGTTGTTGTTGCTGTTGTTGTTGTTGTTGTTGTTGTTGTTGTTGTTGTTGTTGTTGTTGTTAATGTTGTTGCTGCTGTTGTTTTTGTGTTATTCAAGTGCGTCAAAAGACATGATATGTACATTCAGAGATTGAAAAAGATTACTTTCCACCTTTTTCGAAAACCAAAGGAAAATGGTCAACAATTGAGTAGTTTTATTGCGTTTAAAGGACTCCAGCTTTAAAATTGTACAAGCGACTCTTTTCCCCCATTCACTTTTTGCCTCACATTTGATATTTTATCAAAGTGGGGTAACCATCTCAATTCTTGTGTGTGTGTGTGTGTGTGTGTGTGTGTGTGTGTGGAAAGGGGGGGGGGTCGCTTTGGGGGTAAATCATCAGCTTCCGACGCAGGAGTTCCATGGTTCGAGCTCTGGCGATTTCGCTCCCTGCTGGTTGAGTTGGTATCATTTTAATGTGACCGGCTGAGGCCTAAAAACATCCGGATTAAGAGCTCTCGCTGTTGGGTTTTTCCCGGATTTTAGCCCGTATTTCAAACTGCATTTTATCCTTATATTCTGTGACAGCAAACCCAATGGATGACGCTGATGGTGAAAAAATGGCCCAATGTCTTGATTAATGACAGTCTGTACTTATGGTTACAAACACATATTATTTTGTGAGGCTGCAAGTGAGAATGAAGTATATGTCTGGATTTGGATTTGTTGTTGTTGTTGTTGTTGTTGTTGTTGTTGTTGTTGTTGTTGTTGTTGTTGTTGTTGTTGTTGTGCTATTCAAGTTCGTCAAGAGACATGAAATGCACATTCAGATGTTGAGAAAGATTACATTCCACCATTGTCGTAAACAAAAGGAAAAAGGTTTCAATAATTGAGTAGTTTTATTGTGTTTAAAGGACTCCAGCTTAAAGCTTGTGTCAGCGCCTTTTTTCTGATTCACTGGTTGCCTCACATTTGATATTTTATTTTTAAAAAATGGGGTAATCTTCTGGGGTAGAACATCGGCTTCCGGCGCAGGAGTTCCATGGTTCAAGCCCTGGCGATTTCGCCCCCTACTAGCTGGGTCGGTGTCAGTATAATGTGACCGGCTGAGACAGGAGTCATGGTATCGCCGCCCTACCTGTGGCAAAACATAAAATTGTCACACGTTAGTTTTGGGGCCCGTCCACAGTATAGTCTAAGTAGTTTTGACATTGGATGTTAAACCAACTCAACTCAACTCAACTCAACCATATAAATAGACTAGGACATTGCACACTATCATTGAAAGCGAAAATTCTAAAAAGCTGTAACGTTTTAATTTATTTGTTCCTTATTGTCAACGTAATAGTTTTCCTACTAGTTGCGTGTGTATTAGTATTATAGTACCGGCTAAGTCCCAGATATTACACTATGGCTTATACTCCGCGATATATTATATAGTCTATTTGTGGATGTCAGACATCAATAAAACAACTTGTAATTTCAATGTTAATAACATTAATAAAACAACTTGTAATTTCAACGTTAATAACATTAATAAAACAACTTGTAATTTCAATGTTAATAACATAAGTAAAACAACTTGTAATTTCAATGTTAATACATAAGTAAAACAACTTGTAATTTCAATGTTAATAACATAAGTAAAACAACTCGTAATTTCAACGTTATAGTAAAATAGCGTTGACTACCATCTTGATGGTCGTCTGAATATTGGACACCCAAACTTCCCCTAACACTGCGAGCCTACACACGTCATGATTCAACATAAAAGAGAGGAACGTTCGAAATTTCAAGAATTATAAATCAATAAATGTTAAGATAGCTGTCAAAACTAAATTACGACACACATTAGGATTTTATCGCGTCATTGATTTCTTTTCCCTTTTTTTTTAAATTAACTTAGTGGGTTGATTTTTTTTAATCCATGTTAAGTAGTAAATGTAATGATATTCCTTGAACCTTCATGACAAACCTGAGGAAAAATTAAATCTATAATTCACTATCATCTGTCTATCTATATATTTATCTATATATCTATCTAACTAACTATAAAGTTACCCACCATGATAATTTCCATCTTAATCATATTGCCCCATTTCATATTCATAACAGCAACTGTATCATATAGCAAGAGTTATAAAGAAAACATACAGGGCACCAGCGTCCGGGTAAGGGGAGGGATGGTCGAGAGAGAGAGAGAAAGAGAGAGAGAGAGAGAGACAAAGAGAGAGAAAGAGAAAGAGAGATAGAGAGAGAGACAAAGAGAGAGAAAGAGACATAGAGACAGAGAATGTGTGTGTGTGTGAGAGAGAGAGAGAGAGAGAGAGAGAGAGAGAGAGAGAGCGAGAGAGAGACGGAGAGAGAAAAAGAAAGAGAGACAAAGAGAGAGACAGACAGACAGACAGACAGACAGACAGACAGAGAGAGAAAGAGAGAGAGAGGAAGAGGGAGAGAGAAAGAGAGACAGAGAGAAAGGAAGAAAGAAAGAGAGTGAGAGAAAGTGCGAGAGAGAGAAAGGGAGAGAGAGAAAGATAGAGGTAGTGAAAGAGGGAAAGGAAGAGAGAGACAAAGAGAGAGAGAGAAAGAGAAAGAGAAAGGTAAGGAGTCCTGGCGTTGATATACCGGCTGCCGTCACTGTTGATGGGTCAGTGAAACGAAAACAAAAACAAAAGACAAAAAAAGAAAAAAGAAAGACCTACTATGTACAACGCTTAGAGGGAAAGGAAAATAGGAGGAAGAAGAAAGATAGGAAAAAGTAGGAAAACACTAACTTTGCCAATGTTTGTGTAATGGGCCCAGCAGTTATAGAAAAAAACCAACAACATACTATAAGGTGTTCTCATAGCGTCTCGAACCCGCAGCATTCTCGTTTAAAACCACGCACTCTACTAGCTGATCTAATTTGCATCTTGGATAATTTATTGTGTTTTTTATTTGGGCCGCTTTTTCACACTTTTTTAAAATGTTCACCATGTCTGTAAACTTTATTTTTTAAGCATGAGTTGTAAAGTATTAATTGATGTATGTTTTACATAAAACAATTGATATGAAAATATAAAATTTAAACATGACTGTCAAAGATAAATAAAATTCGTTTACAATTGGGAAGTATAGTATTACAACATAACTTGAACACACTGGGGCAAATATGAATTTTTTATGAAGGTATATTAATGTCGCAGAATGTAATCTATTTTTTTATCTCTTTAAAAAATTAATTTGAACAATGTTCAATTTTTTAATTACCAGGTCAATGAATTTTGTAACATGATTCTAATCTTCGCAGGCGACATATAGGCTATAAAATTGCCCAATTGTTTAATAGTATATGATAATTACACCTCAGCTCTCTTCTACCGGCCCAATGTATCTTCCTATCGTACAGAATATAATTAAAAACAATAAAACGCTTGAGTACAAATTTCGGTTTTAACATTATTCTTTTCATTTATTTTTCATCAATTAATTAAGTATGCCTTGTCTTAACATTTTATAGAAATAAAATCGTCTTTGTTTAGTTACATGACCATTTAGTATTCCTAATGTTTTCGAAGAGATTATCTGTGATTTGAACAAAGAACCTTCCTCTCACTATTCAAGAATACAAACAGCTAGACCATCCAGATAATATGCAAATAACTTACACAAAAAACACCATCAAACATTGTGATATGCAAAAGAAAATTTCAAAATTAATGTTATAACTTTATAATCAGGACACACTTATCATTTAATCCAGTCATCCTCAGTGTTTCGATGACATTGTTACGGATTGAAAGAAGAAGGGGAAGAAGAAAAAGAAAAAGAAAGAACAATAAAAGAAAGAAAGAAAAGAGAAAAAAAAACATAAATACAACACTAACAATAATGAACGAAAAAAACAACAACAACGTCAAACAACAACAAAAACCTGGAAACAACAGAAACAAGAGCAGCAGACACAACAACATCAACATTATCATCATAATCATCATTAACAACAACATGCTCAAGGTATTATAAGCTGTAAAACCCCTCTATACCTTATCCAGACTACAAAAAGACTAAAGGAAGAAAAAAAAACACACACACTATAAGACGCCCACGGCCACGGAAAGAGCCAAAAGCTGCCAACAATTTTGTTGTTTGTAGTTTCCCCTCCTGAATCTGGAAAAGATATTAAAACCCCTAACGTGTTTGAAATCATCAATTCAGCTTAAGGAAAAAGGGGGAAATAGAAGCGGGCGTTGCTAGAGAGGTCTGAGTAGAGAACGGCTAATTACAACAGGGTTCCTGGCCATTAGCGCCTGTAGAGCTGTAGAGCTGTAGAGCTGTAGAGCTGTAGACTGTAGAGCTGTAGAGCTGTAGAGCTGTAGACTGTAGAGCTGTAGAGCTGTAGAGCTGTAGAGCTGTAGAGCTGTAGAGCTGTAGAGCTGTAGAGCTGTAGAGCTGTAGA
>RQTK01000953.1:165696-176483 GCA_003991915.1 Elysia chlorotica
GAGAGAGAGAGAGAGAGAGAGAGAGAGAGAGAGAGAGAAGAGGTATAGAGACATAGAGACGTAGATTATGAGTTAAGCGGAGAGAGATAGTGAGATAGACGCTGGGAGAGGAAGGAATATATAGGCAAACAGTGAGAGAGAGACAGAGAGAGAGATAGAGAGAGAGAAAAGAGATATAGAGATAGAAATATGGAGATAAGCATAACGATAGTGAGATAGACGCAGAGAGAAAAAGAGCGATGGAAGCAGAAAGAGAGAGAAAGAAAGAGAGAGACAGACAGACAGACAGACAGGCAGACAGACAGACAGAGAGATAGAGAGAGAGAAAGATATGTAGAGACAGGGATAGTGCGATAAGCCGAAAGATAGTGATATCGACGCAGAGAGAAAAAGAGAGACGGAGGCAGAGAGAGAAAGAGAGAGGGAGAGAGAGAGAGGGAGAGAGAGAGAGAGAGAGAGAGAGAGAGAGAGAGAGAGAAAGAAAGAGATATAGAGATAGGAATAGGGAGATAACAGTGGAAAGATAGTGAGATAGACGCAGAGAGAGAGGGACATAGAGGCAAGTTGAAAAAGAGTGAGAGAGCGAGAGAGAGAGAGAGAAGGGAGACACAGAGAGACAGACAGACAGACGGACAGACGGACAGACAGACATACAGACAGAGACAGAGAGAGAGACCCCTTAATACTTGACAACTGTATGCCAAAAAAAACACGTATTTATTCACATTGTTGTTGCACACTTTAACTGCAAGATATGAAAACTTTCTTGGTTCCTCGAGTTGGCAACTTTATGATGTGAGATGTACAACATACGGAAAATATTATTAGACTATGCAGACTGTTGGGTGAGAAAGGTGTAGGGCCAACCTACCAATAATACGCTATAAAACGTACGTGCTAGAGTGCTGATCTTCCAATCAGAAGGTCTGCGGTTCGAGACCCGCGATCTTCCAAAATGTATATCCCAGATTTCTTCCTCTTACTGGTTGAGCCGATGTCAGTATAATGTGACCGTCTGAAACAGGTTTTCTAGTATCCGCACTAGATCTCTCTCTCTCTCTCTCTCTCTCTCTCTCTCTCTCTCTCTCTCTCTCTCTCTTTCTCTCTGTGTGTATATATATACATGTGTGTGTATGTGTGTGTGGCAGCGCGTTAAACTGCCCAACATTTGTCTTGGGGCCGTTCAGTATATAGCCTTGCTAGTAAAGTTAAACGTTAAAAAACTCATTTACTCACAACATATTTTACGACCTTGCAAATTTCAGTACACCTGTATATTTTATTTTCAGTGCTTGAGGAGTTAGCACCAGTTTATTGTTTTCATAACACCTGTGGTGTGGGGAAAGAGAAAGTTACACCTTGTTTTAGCATCCGGTATCCTGGAGATTAGCAGAGAAGGGAGAGAGAGGGGGAGACAGAGAGAGAGAGAGAGAGAGAGAGAGAGAGAGAGAGAGAGAGATAAACAGAGATCCAGACAGGGACATACAGATAGAAAGGCAGAGAAAGGCGGGGGGTGAAGAATAAATCGAAGCATAGAAAATATACCGGAGACAGGAAGAGAGAAAGAGACAGAGAAGGAGAGAAGTGAAAGAGAATGTGCGTGTTTAAACGCCTTCAGCTTTTATGCAGATTTAAAATGTATAAGCTTAACAAGTTTATTTATCTTTAAGTTTATTGGATGAACCATTCTTATCTTTAGTAACGATTTCTCCTTTTTACAAAATTGTTGTATTATCTCGTCAGTGTCCCCCGTCCACACACACGCAAAACTTAATAAATAAAAAATAATTAATATGTAAATAAGTAAAATTTCAAAGTATCAGAAATTAATGTAGACAATGTGACACAACAATCGCACTACTTACTTTTCCCAGTCGTCATTAGAGAAGTATTAACTTCGATTACAAAAAAACACAACTAATTTATAAAAACAACAACAACAGGCTGATCATAAATTGCATTGATTTAACATCAAAAGCATATCCAGTTACCTTTTTATTACAAGCTTTAAGATCCACACTAAGATAGCAGATAACATCTTTAAAAATTGCTACTGTTACATCAAAACATATTCTTAATTGCGTTTACAATCCTACGTTTCTCTTAAGATACATAAAAAATATTCTTACATCAAACAAAACAGGGTATTGGATGGGATTTGAACCGCGGGCCTTGCGCTAACCAAGTGAGCTACCTTTGTGTATAAATTTATTAAGACTTTGCGATAAAGGGAACCCTAGCAAAACCGAAGGCGATAGGAAAGGGAACCTGTTACAGCGTCCGATCATAACTCTATCCTAGACTTAGGCAGCCAATGAGCAAAGAAATAACACCCATGCCTTACATGTATAATTATGTAATCTGTTATCTTAGTGGTGATCATAAAGCCTGCAATAAAAAAGGTAACTCAATAGGCTTGTGATTTTAAATCAATGCCATTTCTGATCAGCCTGTTGTTGTTTTGTTGTTGTTTTTTTTAGTTATACGATTAAGCAAGAGGTGATTTTCTTTCTTGCTGGTTGTTGTTGTTGTTGTTGTTGTTGTTGTTGTTGTTTTTTGTCTTATTGTTAAGCTCGGTGGTGTATGTTTATGTTGTTATTGTTTTGTTTCTTTGTCCAATTTTAATATTATTTTGATCAAAATAGTAAATAGTAGATAATTATTCATCTTATTACAATGCAGCTAAGCCCAAAACTGATTTGGCAAAGGCTTTTTTCACGACGGGACAGCCGCTTCTACAAAAATTTGCGATGCATTAGTTCAAGTTCGTACATTTACGTAATCGTTCTCAAATGTAAACCCTCTCAATTTCTCATTCGAGCATATTGATCCGAATATTCAGAAGGAAACGCTTAGCCATCTAACATTTAGATGCACAAATAAGACAAAAGTCTAAAAAATTTATGCTGATTTTGCACAGAAACGAATCTCGAAAGGAAATTAATTTGGGGTACGCTCAGCATGTTAGTTAAATAGTTAAAGAATGAAAAAAAAATGTAATGCATTGCGAGCGCATATTAAGTCTCCTTTTATTGATCTACATGTTTTTCTACGTCCTACTTTAATTTGTGCAATTATATTTTCTTTCTTTAAAAAAATCCCAATTCTAAAGTGTAGATCTGAACACGGGGTTTTTCCGGTTCAACAAGTTCGTGCACAGTAAATATTTTTTTGTTTTAAGTGTATGAATCTTAATTCTTATCATGCGCACCCCACCGTTGTTTTTTGTTTTTGTTTTTGTTTCTCTGTAAGAATGTTTTGTTAACTGTAGAGTAGAAAGATAGAATTATATTAAACCTACTGATTAGCATAAAAAACATGACTTATTACAAAATGTACAAAGAACAGATTTAAAAAAAGATCAATCAAACGCAAAAATAAATGAAAACAAAACGAACGTTTTCAAAATGTGTCCTATAAACGTTGGAAGATTTGGTGTATCTCTTCGTGAGAAAAATGTATTAACTCCTAATGGCTTAAAAGCTATTCTGATGAAATATAATTTTGAGTTTTGGTACACTGCACATTCATCAATAAATTTTTTCATCCTTCACGAGTTTCATGGATTTACAATAGTTATTATAATGGACGGAATGGTCTATATTCGAATATAAATTACTTAAAATTAGGTATAAGAACATACACAACAATTACAGATATGACCCTTAGAGATTGAAAAAAAAACCTATTAAAATCTCGTCAGTGAAAATCATAAAACAAAACATGAAATATCTCGTTATCGATCCTTTTGAGAGATTCTCTTTACAGTATGTAAATGGATTGCTGGGATTTGGTGGAAGAGGAGGAGTGATTCCGATCTAATGATGGCCGTTGGTATTATATATAAAATATAATAATGTAATAGTAGCTTAATGGTACATGTAGCACGTTTTTTTCACTGTATTGATGACATGGTGTATGGATGGTCTTTGGTAGATGTAGAATGGCGATTCGAATGTATTTTCGGCGGATGATGGGTGTAGCGTGTTGATTTTATTGTATTTTTGGCGTATGTTAGGTGTAGCGTGTTGATTTTATTGTATTTTTGGCGTATGTTAGGTGTAGCGTGTTGATTTCAATGTATTATTGACCTTTTTTAGGTGCAGGGTGTTGGTTTCAATGTATGTTGGCCTATGATATGTGTTAGCATATGGTATATCGCGTTGAACGCAATGTATTTTTTGCTTATGTTAGGTGCAGTTTGTTGATTCTAATATATTGATGGTCTAAGGTCAATGCAGCGTGTTGGTTTCGATTTATTGATTGTCTTTGGTAGAAGTAGCGCCTGGCATTCAATGCATCGATGGTCGATGGTAGTGTTCTGATCCGAATGTATTAGTCATCTATAGGAGAGTCCATGTGCCGGTTTGAATGCAAATGTGTTGGTGGACTTTGGTATCTGCAGCCTATGGGTTCTAATGTATTGAGAGTCTAAGTTAGATGTAGCGTGTTGATAGGAGATGATGAGCTGCTTTGATCCTACATCAAAGGTTTTGGTAGCCGGCGCTGCCACAGCAAGATGCTACAGTTTAGTTAAAAAGGTGAGAGGGATGAGAGAGAGAGAGAGAGAGAGAGAGAGAGAGAGAGAAAGAGAGAGGGGGAGGGAATGAAAAGACTAAGACATAGACAAAGGAAGAGTAAAATGGCGGCGAGTGAGTGAACTAGAGAGAGAGAGAGAGAGAGAGAGAGAGAGAGAGAGAGAGAGAAAGTGAGAAAGTGAGAAAGATCAAAATGAAAGAGAATGAGAAATATATAAAGAGAGAGAGAAAGACCTACAGAGATTAAAGGGCAAATGATAGTCATAAAGAATTGGAGTGAGAGTGAGAGGGTTAAAGAGGCTGGGAAGGTATATACCTTAAGAGAGATATTAAAGAAGAAAGCGCTAGTAAGAGTTAAAGAATGAAGGAAAGAGAGACACATGGAGACACAGAGAGAGTTTGGGAGATAGAACGAGAGAGAAAGAGAGAGAGATACATAGAGAGAGACTCTACCTACTTACATGATGTAAAACATAAGGAAGTAGAAAACTTTCCATCGGAAGTACAACGTTATGGTAAGCTTACGTCTGTCTTATACTATCCGAATAATAAGGTTTACGACAATGTGTAAGCTAGCGCAAAGTTGTACTTACGGCCCATTTAAATTACCTCTCTCACAAGGATTAGTTAAGCCTCTTATTAGGACCATCGATTAAGAATTAAATGGATAACTTTTGCGAGGCGTGATGAATCAAGTCAACGTTGCCATAGCAACTACATGACTTGAGTTAACGGACCCTTATGACGTCATATCCAGTCCCTGGTTTTAATTAATTATCCCTCGAGGATTAGTGGTCTCGGCTTATACCTCTATAAGTAAAAGGACATAGATAATATTGGAGATAATGAAGATAACGGTAATTGAAAAAGACGCTATAGATTGACCTGACAGCAAAGTCACATCTATTGTGTGATTATGGTTTTTTGCATTAAAAAAGTTTGAAAGCACATCTCTCGATAATATCAACATTATTTGTTTTATTACTGTTATAGTTATAGATCCGTTTGGGCATTTCGTGCAAAGGGCGTTAGGATATTTCAAAATGGGGAAATCCCACTAAAAGTTTATATAAAATATAAAACTTGGATTGGAACCAAGGATGCCAGCGACTGATTCAGATAACCTTGGTTAGATTTATAACTGGTTAGTCGTCTTCCAAGTTTGTATATAGGCTACGTTTACAAAAATACCCACGGTAATTATTTGGTCACCTAAGATCGCACTCTTTCTCGACACCTTCTGTTTTAAGGCCTGAACCTCATAGTATGGCGTGAAAATATTGAGTAACAAAATAATTTCAAATATAAAATCACTTTTTTTCACTAAGCGTTATGCCATGACCCTATATTTTTTTCGGTCTTAAAATACGTTTAAATATAAAACGCTATAGAATTCTATAAATACCAAGTTATTGTCTAGCGCTCCTAAGTTTTTGCCCATGTGTTGATCCGTCTGTTCTTGGGGATACCATGACTCCTGTCTCAGTCGGTTTAATGGGATCGTGTGTGGCAGCACATGCAATTGTCAGACGTCAGTCTTGGGGCCCGTCCACAATATAGCCTATATAGTGATGATGTTGGACGTTAAACCAACTCAACAGCATTATAAACCGTTTTTTGACCAAGCTAAACGTCTCAACGGTTTCAGGGCGATTAAATTATTGAGTTTAAGCTACAATATTTTATCTTCGACAATTATTACAACATGAATAAAAGTTTGTTTCAAATGAGCACTAATCTGGAATTCGAAATAGTCTACCATAAGAAGTGTAAAAAGGGTGGGCAAAAAGTAGAGCGATGGACTCCCTAGTTGGAAGGTACCCGGCTCAAAACCCACAATCAAGTAAATTAGTGTTTTTAGATTTTGTTACTCTTTTGGTATAATCGGTGTGACGGGCTGATATAGGAGTCCGGGTGTCTATATATTGCAACACGGAGAATATTATTGGCAAACGTCAATCTTCGAACACGCATCCTTATGATTTGTGATCTTACTTGCGAACTTAATCCAGTAGATAGCTTCTCAAATACAAAACAATGACTACCAGTGATCTTTCGAACTTCAGAGACGTTAGTCTTATAGATAGCTTCTCAAGAACAAAACAATGACCAACAATCCTGTGATACAGGACTTTCTTAAATCAACGCATGCCTAAAGATGCCACTGGGAATGTATCAAAGCCATAGTGAGCTATTCGATCTGGTATCTTGCGAACTTAGGATACGTTAATCTTATAGATAGTTTCTCAAGTACAACAAACATGACAAGCAGTGCTGTTGCTAACTAAGGAGACGTTAATCTTATAGATATCTTCTCAAGAACAAAACAATGACCAAGACCTTCTTAAATCAACGCATGCCTAAAGATGCCACTGAGAATGTATCCAAGCCATAGTGAGCTATTCGATCTGGTATCTTGCGAACTTAGTAGACGTTAATCTTATAGATAGTTTCTCAAGTACAACAAACATGACAAGCAGTGCTGTTGCAAACTTAAGAAACGTTGATCCTTTAGCTAGCTTCTCTAGTACAAAACATGACTCCCAGTCCTGTTGCGAACTTAGTAGACGTTAAATCTATAGATAGCTTCTCAAGTACAAAACAATGACTACCACCGTTGTTGCGAACTTAGGATACGTTAATCCAGTAGAGATAGCTTCTCAAGTACAACATTATGACTACCAGTGCTGTTGCAAACTTCGGAGACGTTATTCTTATAGATAGCTTCTCAAGTACAACATAATGCCTACCAGTGCTATTGCGAACTTAGGAGACGTTATTCTTATAGATAGCTTCTCAAGTACAACATAATGCCTACCAGTGCTATTGCGAACTTAGGAGACGTTAATATTATAGATAGCTTCTCATGTACAAAGCAATACCCATCAGTCCAGTTGTCAAGGACTTTCACAAATCAACGCATGCCTGAAGACGCCACTGCGATTTTGTCAAAACCACAGTGAGCTATTCGACCTGGTACATGTCAAACTCCTACTGCGCTTTGATCTAGGCTTTACTTCCGACAATCTCCTTTTGAAAAGCTGCGGTTTTTTTTTAATGTAAAAATTTTCTTGGTATTTCTATTATTTTTTACACACAAAAAGACCCCGCTAATGTTATTTTTCGGATCGGTAAATATTTAAACAAAAGAATCGTGCTGTGTTTACTAAAAAATATACTTTTGGAAATAAGTTTCACAGAGGTAGAGTGAAATACATTACCGATAAAAAAGATTTTTTCAGAAACAAACAAACAACTATCGACACATCTATAGAGAACTTTTTTTAACCAGTTATCGATTTTTTTTTTAAATGTCGCAGTGACTTTTCACTTTTTATTTATTAAACTGTTTTGTTTATTTTAATACTATCTTATTATGGTTGTTATTTGTTTACATTCATATTTTATTGGACCGACTCAGAAGAAAGTAAAATTGAACCAACACTTGCATTGCTTGAATGTAAAACATCGAAAAAAATTCAACGCAACGCAAAACGAATCTTAGTTAAGTTATTAGTAAACTTGGCAAAGGAGTTCAATATATACAAGAATATGAAAAGAAATATGAAGACATACCTTTTCGTAACGTACAAAGAAAAAGAAGTTTAGAGAAAAACGAAAGAATTCAGTACGAATAAAGTAATCAACCTTTGTTTGTCATAAGGCAAAAGAAATCTAGGCGTGATTCTCAACATATCTCTTACAATAACTGACCATAGCAACAACATTGTCATTGTCGCAAATACTAATTATTGTCATAACAAAAAATATCATGATACTTTTCATCTCCATTTTTAGTTTCATTACCATAATTACTTCTATTCTACCATTACCATCAAGAACAATAGTGGTTTTTTTTTTTTTGTTTATTATTTGCCACTCTATTAGACGTAAGATTCCCAATACTCGAAAAATTCACTACATTTTTAACTCTAAATTTTTTTTCGTCTTTTTCTTCTACAGTCTGTTAGACGAGAAAACCAACCTGACCAATCAGATAAAGGTAAGGAACGCCTACTTTTCCCCATCTTTGGTTTGTTTTTCTTTTGTGTTTTTTTAATACTTTCGAAAGTATTTCCCATCAAAAGTGATAAAAATCTTTTTTCTTAATGAGGTGTTTTTTGTTGTTGTTGTTTTTTTACATTTCAAAAGTACAAAATTTTCTCTTCTCAAAAGAGTTAGTAACTTTTTTCAAAATAAGATGTAAAGTGTACCTGATAAACAAAGAATAATAATTATTAGTCAATTTGATACAGATTGTTTCAACCCGGCAAGAGATATGAATATAAAGATATATGCGATAGTGTTTGTTAAAAGTAATTTGTTACTTCCCTGAAGCCTTTCCACCGCAAAACAAAAAATCATCATTATCATCATCATCGTCATCTTCTTCATCATCGTCAAATACCGTATCTAGAGCAGAGAAACGTGTTCATAGCACGCCACTCATCTCTTTGCTCAGACAACTTTTAAAAAAAGTCGTAACTACTCATGCCTCTTTTAAGTGCCTATCTGTTAAGACTATTTAAATAGGTTATTCTTTATTTACCTCTACTTCTTCTACCATCTATTTTTTCAATAAGAGCAGAATGTTCTGTCTTTTTGTGTCAATTAAGACATCCTACAAACCCTACAAATAAAGTAAGACAAAAAATTAACGTGAAAAAATATAATATTGGAAAAAAGAAGTAAGACAGAAAAGTAAAGAGGAAGCAACATAGGTATACACAATACTATAAGATTTATCGCTTCCAAACGTGACATGCTCCAATTATAGATAAAATGACATAAAACTGTCCGCATCATATTATTGACGATGTGTAGGCATGTTGCGAGATCATTATGAGGTTAGATGTTGAACAATAAATGTAAGCTGAACGGTAACAAAACTGGAGTAATTTTATATGGTACAAGTCACAATACGATTAATAGCACGCCTAATCTAAACCTTTCAATAGAGAAAAGCACAGTTGAAGTTTATCATAAAGCGAACAATCTAGGCGAGATTCTCGAAAGTTCTGTTACTATTAATGACCACATCAACAACATTCTCGTAGTCTCAAATATCGTCATAACGAAAACTATTATGAAACTTATCATCTCCATTATTAGTTTCATTACCATAATTACTTCTATTCTACCATAAGCATCAATAACAATAATATTTTCTTTTTTTTGTTGTTGTTGTTGTTTATTTATTTTGCCTCTCTATTAGACATAAGATTCCCAATACCCCAAACCACTACATTTTTAACTCTATTTTTCTTTCCCCTTTTTCATTTACAGTCTGTTACACAAGAAAGTCAACCTGGCCTATGAGATTTAAAAAGGTAAGAAACGCCTGATGTTTACTCTATTGCTGGTTTTTTTTTTGGTTTGTTTCGAAAGTATCTATTCTCAAAAGAGTTAATTTTTTATAATGATAAGATGTAAAGTATACGTGAAAAACCAAAAACAATATTGATAAATTTGATACTGACTTTTGTAACCCGGCAAGAGATATGAATATAAAGATATATGCGATAGTGTTTGTTAAAAGTAATTTGTTACTTCCCTGAAGCCTTTCCACCGCAAAACAAAAACTGTCATACTAATTAACACGTTCCTGAAGCCTTGTAATTAAAAACAAAAAAACCTACTTCTCGGTCAAGTAAACACGGAAATAATTATCTATAGATGTAAACAAAAAAACGGGGAAACAAAACTCATTGTCCGTCTTTGAATGTTTTTAAATTAAAAAAATAAGAAACATCAATATTATTGAAGTCTGTGGTGTGTACTTTTGAAGGTCGTGAATTTACTTTGATATTTTTGACAAAGGTATTATACACACATACACAACAGATTTTGAAAGTGTTATTCCCCCAAGGGCACTTTGAAAAAGTGTTAAAAAAAGTACTTAAAAAGGCTAGTTGTTAGATCTTTGGCTATAAATGTGTAGTATTGTGACTTGCTACATGTTGCTTTATTGCAATGCTATTTCTACTAAAACAACAGCTACTGCTGTTACTTCTACTACTACTAATACTACTACTACTACTACTACTACTACTACTACTACTACTACTACTACTACTACTACTACTACTACCACTACTACTACTACTACTACTACTACTACTACTACTACTACTACTACTACTACTACTACTCTACTACACTTACTACACTACTACTACTACTACTACTACTACTACTACTACTACTACTACTACTACTACTACTACTACTCTACTACTACTACTACTA
>RQTK01000953.1:176708-192001 GCA_003991915.1 Elysia chlorotica
CTACTACTACTGCTACTACTACTGCTACATCGACCCCTACTTGCACTTATAATATGGAGAAAAGAAAACATAATTAATCATAATATTTAAAAAGAAACTCGAACTCTAGACGACCTAATCAAGAGAATAAAAGAAATATAGACTAAAGATGTCTACTCAGTCTATAAATCAGTAATCCTCTTCGCTTTAAGTCTTTTATCCCCATTGAAAGCTATACACTTCTCCCTCGTAGCATCTCTGCTTGGGTTTTCATTAATTCTTGCCATCCCATTCAAAGATTAGACTTAATGGCCTCTTTCATTAATAGGGTATTAACCTCTTGGTATGATTAATTACGTGTAATTAGGTTCATGTACGATTCTTGTTTTGCCTTAGTCTAGGTTTTAGGGCTAGATAGAGTTTTAAAATGTAACCATCAGCTAAAATAATATTGATTTTGATGTATAACTGTAATAGTCTTATGGACTCTACAGTGACTCAAATCCCCTCAACGTGAGCTTATGGCGAGATAGCCTAAGGGGTGCTGGTAGATGGTTGAAAAAAAATGGGGATAGAGACAGATAGAACTATACAGGTAATGAGACTAGCAGTGACATATCGTAATGTTGAGTAAGAGTATGAGCTGGAGATATAAAAGATAAGGATATGAATATAGAGACAGAGATTGAGAGAGAGATAGAGACAGGGAGTGAAAAAACATTATATAGATAGAAATAGAGAAACAGATGTAGAGACATAATACAGACAAGGAATGAAAAAAACGCTATATACATATAAACAATGAGAGAGAGAGAGAGAGAGAGAGAGAGAGAGAGAGAGAGAGAGAGAGAGAGAGAGACCGACAGACAGAAAGACAGACAGACAGACAGACAGACAGACAGACAGAGGCAGAGAAAGACAGAAAGACAGACAGAGAAACAGACAGACCGATAGACAGGTAGGCAGGCAAACAGACATACAGAGACTGTCTTTGGGAAAGAGACAAAGGCAGACAGATATCCAGCTCTGCAATAATCTGTACAAACTGTAAAGAGACAGGGAGTGAAAAAAACATTATTTAGATGGAAAACGGTAAAGAGGTTGCAATATTCATCCATACAAAACTTAAGTACTAGTTACTACAAAAAACAATAAGCTAGCACTATGTGGGCCTAATCTCTCTAAGACTTACACAACCCTGGATGTGGCAAAACACTCAACAAAAACCAAGAAAGATCAACAATCCATGCAGAAGAAATATTCCACATTATTCAATTGATATTTTTGTGAGATATCTTCAAGTGTACCAAACTGTATTTCTGGTTCCATATTTCTAGAAGTAAACAGTCAAAATAGTACCAGAGACTCTAGATCTAGTCAGACATTTCACAAAGAGATCTAACAGAGCTATTGATACAGGAAGCTAGAGTGAGACATGGCCACTTTATTTCTTTGTTTAAATTAGGGCGGTTGACATAGCTTGTACTAAGATTTAAAGAAGGACACAATCGTCCTAATTATCCCAACTTTTATACGAAAAATCTCCTCCGTGACTCCTCTCACTTTTTACGCTCTCTGGTAATGACTAGGTGAGCGCATTTATGAACAAGAAGGGTAACCTTGGTTCAATTCTTACTTATTTGAAATAGTCAGGGCATAACTATAATAAGACGGACTTTTCAGGCTTTGCAACGATATAGCATCAATAGTCATAAAATACCCTAGGCCTAACGCATTGTTCGTTGATAAATATAGATCATTGTAAATCATACTTCACATTTCTGTCTAATTAAATCAGTGGTGTCTTTTCTTAGCGTTGCCATGTTGAAATAGTAGATGTCTTGTTCTTATTTAAGCTTCGAAATGGTCAAATCGTGTGTAACGACTGTAAATTGATTCAAGATAGATCACTGAATGGGTTGAGCCCCTTAGGTACGTAATATTATTCTTATCTGCGGATTGTCTTGTAAGCTCATTCTTGTTACACAATACATGCACACAAGGGAAATAATCGGATATGTTTTATTCTTTTTATAGACGATTTCTTTTTGTGCTTCCATTTGGATTGGTTATTACTTTTATCATGTTGGGTATATTACCTTATCGAATGTACATACATTTAGAGGTCTATATATGTCTCTCTAAACAAAAGCATATAGAAAGAAAGAATTTTCAGAGCCTATCCCGAAATATAATTATCAGCCGATCAACTTAGTTGTATTCTGTGATATGTATTGCGAATTATAACTTTTGCAAAAAGCTAGATCTATTACTTTTTGTCTCTCTCTCTCTCTTTCTCTCTCTCTCTCTCTCTCTCTCTCTCTCTGTCTATCTGTCTGTCTGTCTGTCTGTCTCTCACTCTCTTTCACACAACACAAATTGGAAGACTAAATCCTTGACGTTTCTGTTTGTTAATTGAGATGTTATTGTGTGAGAGAGTGTGAGAGAATGAGAGTAATAGAGAGCGAGAAAGAGAAAGAAAGAAAGAGAGACAGAAAGACAGGGGTAGATACAAAGAGAGAGAGATAGAGAAAGAGAGAGAGAGAAAGAGAGAGAGAGAGAAAGAGACAAAGAGAAAGTGAGAGAGAAAGACATAGAGAGAGACAGAGAGTTTAGTTCAGTTCAATTGTGTTGGTTTAACGTCCAAAGTCAGCACTATATAGGCTATATTGTGGATGGGACCAAAGACTGACATAGAAGTTTATTGTAACTACTAATTTTAGTCTGCACAAGTTTCAATTATCATCACAAGGAGGGAGTGATTCTGCCATTCTACAATAATGTATTAAAAAGATAAGTTATCAAAGATCAAGTTGTTTGTCTTAGTGATATTGAAATATTTTCTTTCCAACCAAGTCAACATTAGAAGTATCACGTGGGATATTTTAGTTTGCAAGCTTGGAAGGCTGGTAAATTCTGAAACAGTTGACCTTTTTCCTAGAACCATTACTTTATAATAGAAACATCTCTTTGTTGGTTGGAATTTTTATTTCAATGACAATTTTGTATTACAGCTAGTAAAATCCAACAAAAAAGCGTGGTATGTTGACATAGGCTGAATATATCCCCGGCTGAAGATTTTTTCCAAAGCAAAGGGCAATATTAGAGACTTTATGTTAACGGGACCAATGCTGAAAACGACGGCGATAGATAAGGAAATCTTTGAAGGCGTCCAATTGTGGGCCATCATAGGCTTAGGGTAGGCCGGACCACAGAACATGGAGTTTAGCAGAAGCACAAACAGCCCTTCCGAAGTGTACAGAGAATATCCGTTTACTTTCCGAAAAAAAAAAAAATGCGCTTGTCTAGTGCAATATGGCGGCGAGTTTCGGGAAATTTAAGTATTCAAATTATGATGGATCGGGAATAGGGTAGATATTTTTCTCATACGCGTCGAACTTTTTAGTGTGGATTAGGGAAAATAATTATAAATCGTGAACGTGATATAAGATCGTTATCCTGGAAGAGAAAAGATTGTTTTGTCTTAAAAATGTACGTTTTTTAATGTCTTTGATATCGTGTTTGTGCTTCTGCGAAACTTCATATTATGTGGGCCTGGATCGATGAGCGTCCGGAAAGCCCCATGTATGAGGGTCGTATTTACGTTACCTATTTATCGTCGAGTTGCACGCAAGATCTATAATATTGAGTGTAATACGACCCACAGTGTCGCCTATTGTTCTAGGTTCTGGAGATTGTGAGCATGAGATGATAAAACTACGGCCAGGGGGAAAAGACGTGAAAGTTAAGACCAGTATATTAGTCCGTAGCATTGTTAGAAATCCGTCATTGTATTTGAATCTTCTCCCCTGCTAAGATATTTTTCAAGTTGGAGGAAAAGAGGAGGGAGAGAGAGAAACAAGTCAATGAGCGTCTCGAAAGCCCGATGTCTAAGGGTCTTCATTACGTTACCTTTTTATCGTCGAGTTGCACGCAAGACCTGTAATATTGAGTGTAATACGACCCACAGTGTCGCCTATTGTTCTACGTTCTGGAGATTGTGAGCATCAGATGATAAAACTACGGCCAGGGGGAAAAGACGTGAAAGTTAAGACCAGTATAGTAGTCCGTAGCATTGTTTGAAATCCGGCATTTTATTTGAATTTTCTCCCCTGCTAGGATATTTTTCAAGTTGGAGGAAAAGAGGGGGGAGAGAGAGAAACAGAGAGAGAGACAGAGAGACAGACAGACAGACAGACAGACAGACAGACAGACAGACAGACAGACAGACAGACGGAGGGGAGTGACAGAGGCAGAGAAAATAATAGACAGGTAGCAAGTAAAAGAAATATACGAAGAGAGAGAGAGAGAGAGAGAGAGAGAGAGAGAAAAAGAGAAAGAGAAGGTATCAGGTGAGAGAGAGACAACGAGAGAGAGAAAGAGAGAGAGAGAGAGAGAGAGAGAGAGAGAGAGGTAGTAAGAGTAATACTGATAGAGACAGACGAATGGTGGAAAGAAAATGAAAGAGACTTGCGATATAGACGAGCCCAGAAAAAAGAAACTAAGGACATAAGCTTAAAAAGTGTCATCTGAATGGACGTGTGTGTATGTGGGGGATAATATAATATTATCACTTTAAATCTGACTTTTTTATAACTTCTAATGCTTCTAAAAGCTGAAAATCTGTTGTGCTATGGAATTGAAAAAAACAATACAAGCATATAAAAGACGTAGATCTTAGTCTAGAAATTCTCTCTTTACATTCCGTCATGCAATTGAATTATTGACCCAAACCTCTTTCTTTTAGCAGTTTATCCTTTTACATTTCATTGCGAGTTTTTTCCCTGTAGGCAAGTCGCGAAAAGCCTAAGGAAAACAAAGAAATTAATTAAATATGCATTTTCACTCCATCTTCCAGAGAGAGATAGGAATCCTGCACGCGACTATTGTGAAGTTTTTTGGGATAGAATATTTATTTACTGCGTTAAAATAATTCATTATACGCCAATGTACGTAGGCTATTGAAAAAGAGAAAACTCTTGAAATAAGAAAGAACGAGAGAGAGAAAAAGAGAGACACAGAGACAGAGAGATAGAGAGGCGAAGATAATACAGACAATTACATTAAGCAAAATTTAAAAAAAACAGGTAGAGGGAAAGAAAAGGGGAGAAAAAGTGAGTGGCAATAGGAAGAGACAGAGAAACGAAGATGAAATGAGATAAGAACATGGGGGTAGCTATAGAAGGAGCAACAGGAGAAAAACATTAGGGATACACAGAGAGGAATACAGTGGAGATCTATACACAGTAAGTGAATTAGACAAATATAGTTACATGGAGAGTAGGCAATATGGACTTGCATTTTGAGGAGTAATAATTGTTTGTAGAAAGCGACGTTCTTTAGTTTAGTAAGACTATAAAATGCCTACATGGCGATTTGACTTATTAATAGTGTACCTGAGACTTGGCTGGTCACATGATAATTACGCACACACCCAATCAGAAGGTAAACACGACAACGCTTAAGTGAGGATCGAACCGGCGATCATCCTATAAGAAGACATCTGCTCTATTCTCAAACATAACTATACATACATGTATATAGAGAATTGTGGTTAAAGTAAGTGAAATAGACAAGTATAATTACATAGAGAGTAAGCATCATGGACTGGCAATGGGACCTAGTACTAGTATAGTCGGGACTTGGCTGGTCACAATATAATGACACAGACCCATTCAGTATATAACAACGAAAAGGCTTGAGTGAGGATCGAACCCGCGATCATCTATAGGAAGACATCTGCTCTATTCTGGAACATAACTATACATACATGTATAACTTTCAATATCATCACTATAAATAGGCTATATTGTGTACGGGCGCCAACGGGCACCCAACCAGTAGCTCGAACCACGGACCTTTTGCGTCGAAGGCCGCTGTTCTACCCCAGGGCCAAAACGGCCCACATTTATAGAGAGATAGAAAAAGGAAAATAGCGAAAGGTACAGACACAGATATACGAAAAAAGGAGATAGACCTACAGGTTCTATACCTCTATATCCTGTGTATAGACCGACATTTGTAACGAGAGAGAACAATGAGTTAACAAAAAAAAATCGTGGAAAGAAAAAGCAGGTTAAAGAGACAATAGCAGCCAGAGAGAAGAAGACAGTGAGATAAAGTGAGAGTGAGTGAGAGAAATTAATTGGGAGGAATGAAATGGAAATGAGAGATAGTAAGAGAGATAGAGAGAAAGAGAGAGTGAATGATAGGGGGAGAGTGTATGCGTGGCAGAAAAAAAATCGGTCAAGAGAGAGAGAGAGAGAGAGAGAGAGAGAGAGAGAGAGAGAGAGAGAGAGAGAGAGAGAGAGAGTGAGTGTGTAAGGAAAATATGACAGAGAGAAATAAAAAGAGATAATAAAAAAAAAACAAAGAGATAACAGAGAAAAGATTTTGAGAGAGAGAGAGAAAGAGAGAGAGAGAGAGAGAGAGAGAGAGAGAGAGAGAGAGAGAGAGAGAGAGAGAGAGAGAAAGAGTCAATCGTTGACAAGAAATGTTCGTTGAGAGAGATTGACAGAAAAAAATAGGTCAAATATCTGGCCGCCCTCCATCTTGGATATATTAAATACATATGTACTGTAAACTGACAAAAGACTCATTTCCGCGTACTTTAAGCTACGGGTCGGATTTACATTTTGCTTCTCGCTTCTTTCATCTCGCTCCTTCTTTCTTCTGGGTCCTTTCTCCTCGCTTTATTCTTCTGGCCTCTTTCTTTTCGCTTCTCTTTTCTCTGAGATGCATACACTATGAGGGTCATTGTGGAATCTCCTAGTTTGAAATGCTCAGTTCTCGCCACAAACTGATTGTGTGCGCTTTAATTATTAATGTATTCTTTCTTTTTTTCTTATAATCAATCTTTGCTTTTTTCTCTTCATGGGGCGAAACTTTCAAGTTCATTACCTATGCGAGAGCATAATTTAAATGGATGGCGGTAGCGTATGGATGGAAATTAGACCTGTATGTGTTTGAATAACAATAGAGAGCAACACACGATAATCATTTATGGATCTTTTTACATGCATATAGTATATGCAGATGCAAATAAATTGAAATCCGCTGCATTTGCTGGCTCTACATTAAAAAACACAGCATAACGTTTCGGATAAGATCCAGAAATTTAAAGAGAAACTAGATTTAGACAGTACAATTTAGAGCTAATGCTGCTGTTAAAAAGATATCAGTAGCAATTCTAGTTCTTTAAATGTGGCTCGGAAAATAGTGAACGTCGAAAGCAAAAAAAAAGTAACTGTTAAAGACATAGAAAGAAATATGAAAAAGATAAAAAATATCATATATAAATGGTTTAGTAAACTCGTCATAAGGAAACGTATACTTTTACATACTATTCAATGCAAAGTCTTTGAATAAAAGTCAGGCATGATCATCATAGTTTGTTGTTGTTGTTGTTGTTGTTGTTGTTGTTGTTGTTGTTGTTGTTGTTGTTGTTGTTGTTGTTGCTATTGCTGTTGTTGTTGTTGCTGTTTTGTTGGGGTTTTTTTGTTTGCTTGTATTTTTAAAAAGAGCTACTTAAATGTATGCAAAACCATTGACTGCATTAGTCTAGAAAGAGTTATCTCCCTTCCTCTCTCTCTTTCACTCTCTCTCTCTCTCTCTCTCTCTCTCTCTCTCTCTCTCTCTCTTTCTTCCTCTAATTTCATTCTCTCTCACTGTGTCTATCTATGTTTTTGGTTTAACAATTCCCAGTTTCTCCTGAAGGATATTATGCACTTTAATATTTTAGCAAGTTTCTTAAATCTAGTGAAATCGAGTAGCTTTGTAAATTAACAATCTCTCTATTTCATGTAGCTGTGATCAACCTCACGCAGAATAAACTAGAGATTGTGTACCCTTATGGACTGGTAAAAATAATTTAAAAAAAAATATTTAAAATCGATACGAATAATTCCAATTACTAATCAGCAAAAATGCCCTCAGGGTTGAAGAGCTTCGATTCAAATATGAGATTGTTGTTTGTTCATAAAGATCTGAGAGATTGCTTCTTTGAAGTCAATATTTTTTCTCGGTTTTTTCTACATGCAAGTTTAGTTCAAGAATAAATTGAGAAAAAGATGGAATAAAGAAAAAATATATAAGTTTGATTAAATTAAAAGTGCAGGATAAGAAATTTAATACCAAGGAAACGTATGATGAAAATTACAATTGGAAATAAATTATAATACCTATAGGTTGTGCTTATTACGCAAGTTAGGAGAAATGAAATATGAAGATCTATTAGACGAAATACAACGTAATTTAGTTAATAACATGTTCGCCGTAAGGTAATTCTCATGATAGAAAAAGATGTGCTCATTATGATTGAAGTATATGTATTTTAAAGGTCTAATTGATTAAGACATCCACACAAAATATATGTTAGGAATGTCATGATATTCAAATTACCATCATATTTAATTATTTATCTTTAAGTTTTCTAAAATCACTGTTTCAAGAGCAAATGAGTGTATTTTAAATTTATTAAATCCTGCGTTTAACTGAATTGCTGTTTTTACCAGCTTCCTTTCTCTATTCTTTAGTCTGTGTGACTATTCGCATTACTGCGTGAAGGAAAATCATTTAGTACGTGCGTCTCATATTATGTCGTACTTTAGATATTTCTCAGTTGCTCTTTTCCCTCTCTCTTCACTTTCTTCCTCGTTTCCTCCACACCCCTTCCCTTTTTTTCTCTCTTTTACTCTCTCTCTCTCTCTCTCTCTCTCTCTCTCTCTCTCTCTCTCTCTCTCTCTCTCTCTCTCTCTCTCTCTCTCTCTCTCTCTCTCTCTCTCTCTCTCTCTCTCTCTCTCTCTCTTCACCACGTCGTTTTTCTTAATTATGTACCATTTTCATTCCTCTGTCCACTTTTCATTTTTCCTAGTTTCACCACACCTTAAATTCTCCATTCTCAACCAAAACAAGCAAAGTTTGAGGCGCTCCGCCTCCCCATTGTGAAGAAAACGATTTTAAATCTATAATGGCCAGAACTCCCCACTCTTAATTTCGCTAGCCGACAGTTATAATTACCGTCGAAAAATCGATGAGAATCTTTCCACAAGACGCGTCCTTACGGGGAAAAATCTCTTCTCGGAGGCGGCATTTTGATGCTTTGTGTTATTTATTCAATTAGATAAAAGGTCAACATAGATAATTGACCATAAGTGGATAGACCACCCTGACAGGAATGTGGCGTTAAGGACAGTTTATGGGAGAGAGGTATGATTAACTGACTGAAATTTCTTTCTAGGATAATTAAAAGGTGTTTATTTTGTCTAGACAATAATACTTTCATTAATAACAAAAATTGAATTATGATTTTTTTTTTCGTCGTTTATCATAAAGAAAGATAATTTTAGTAAGCTGCTGAGATAGTTCCTGAACGAAAAATAAAATTAACTCTAAATGTGATGATTTAAAAAATTAGGAACTATATAATCTAAAACAGGGAAACATTAAAAAATACGATATTATCACATTGATTAGAATGAAAATATGAAATATTTTTTCCAAGCACTTTTAGCCGCGCTCTAATACTCTAACATTTGTAGAAGGAAGTAAAGTCCGTCAAAAATATATTAAAAAAACAATCAAAGAAATATGGACTTGGAGAATTTCATTTCGTCTGTAGCTAAGAAACCAACGCGATTCGATCGATCACATAATGCAACATCTAAGCTTGTCTGTAACTTAAGTGAAGGCAGACGAAGGGCAATTTTAAAACACAATTATGGAGCAAAGAGGATAAAATCAGTCTTGAAATGGCCTGAGAGAATGCCCCAAAGATGAGAAACAGACAAAACATTTTACAGCAATGATATCAATGATGGATCTTTTAGGGTTCTGAAATTTCTGATACTTTAAGAGAATGAGGAACTATTTGGGCACCCACGAAATTCGTGGGTATTGTAGGATTGACATAGACGTTTAAACTGTGCTTAAAATTTTGTCTCTCTAGTAATAATTATTAATCATATAATTTTTTCATTTATATAGCGAATTTCCATGAACTATCATGTTCAATGCGCTGAACAGATATGCTTTTAAAAAGAAGAAACGATGTTACGGAAAGATACACCAAATCTAGAAAGTACTAACAGACAGAAATGAAAAATAAGTGAAAACTATGATTTTCTGTTAAGTTTACATCAGGACCTCAGGATATACAGCCTTGTTGATCTAGCCTTCACACTTTGTTGGTATGAAAGTCTTGCGAAATGGTCTATGTGCGTACAATTAAGTAACTTTTTTTTTACTAACTTTGAAACATCAATACAGTTTTATTTAATATCACGTAAACATTTTAAAAAATAGGGGTTTATCATTATTCACGATTTCAAGAACTATCATAAGAAGTCAACAAAATTGAAAAATAATATCCAGAAAAAAATCAGTTTTTGATGGTGAAATACCGATGCGTTTATACCCTACGTCTTGCAACGATATCTAATGCGAGTCGTCGAGAATTTTTGTAAATGCCAAAAAATATTGAGTCGCTGGTTAACAAAATCTTTCATAAGCATAACATATAATTACCACCATGGAGTGCCGTGCCAGTGGGCGTTACATCCATATATCTACGTCCTGACATTCCACAATCAGGTCGATCTCTTTACTTTCACCGATCCATCTTCCTAGTCCATCCCAGATATTTTTCCTCTCTCTCTCTCTCTCTCTCTCTCTCTCTCTCTCTCTCTCTCTCTCTCTCTCTCTCTCTCTCTCTCTCTCTCTCTCTCTCTCTCTCTCTCTCTCTCTCTCTCTCTCTCTCTCTCTCTCTCTCTCTCTCTCTCTCTCTCTCTCTCTCTCTCTCTCTCTCTCTCTATTTCTCCGTTACCAGTTGTAATAACATGTTCTAAATAATGTCAGTGCATGAATTACCACAAAAAAAATAAATAAAATCTTCCACCGTTCTGCGTAAAATCGCAATGCTAAACAAATCTGCCATAAAAGTGTCATTCCAAACTTATCTAAAAGTTTTTATCACGTTATTCCAAATGTTGGATGATTTTGTTAATGTTTGATGGCACTAAAAGATAACTAAACATTTTTCAGTTAATCTAGCACAAGAATTGATCGTAGTGTCGGAAGGACGACAGAGAATCAGCCGTGAATTCCCGAAAGGCAGTGCACCTTTGCGCACTACATTTGGGATTTGACAGCCTTCAAATAGGCTTAGAGGTACCTCAACATAGGATATACAGTTTGGGAATCTTAAAGTAAAATCTTCAAAGAACAGAAAAAGGAATTTCCTTTAGTACTCACAAATTCACATACTGTGTTTTTACTTATTTCGGAAGTTTCTGCAGTTCTGTTTGTTTTTTTGTTTTTTTTGTTCCGTTGTTTGTTTGTTGTTGTTTTTTAATTTCATTTACATTGTTCTTGTTTTGTTGTTATTTGTTCTTTTTTAACACAAATAAAACAGAGTAGGAAATTTCCTTTAGTACTCAAAAATTCACATACTGTGTTTTTAGTTCTTTTTTTAAGGAATTTTCAACAGAGCAACAGTGATACAGCAAGTCTGTTTCTTTTGTTTAGTTTCGTCGTTATTTCATTTACTTCCTTTTTGTTGTTGTTGTTTTGTTACTATTTGTTTTGTTTTTCTTTAACACAAATAAAATTGTCCACACGATTGTGTAGAGTTTGTATGTAAATTAAGTCTCATTCTTATATATCCTCCATCTAAAAAGTTGTGAAAGCTGTACTGTTAATGTGCGCATAAATTATTCACACGAAAGGGCAATTCAGTACAGATTAGCTGGCCGCGTAAATCTCGTCTGGAGGGGAAATGTTTTCGCAGCTCTGAGAGTAGCGGCCCTTGATGACCCGCTTGCTCATCCAGATCACTGACCTCTTATCAAAGGGGGAACAACTCTGCGGGCGACGGAGTCGTCTTCAGTGTGATACAAAAAAGCGGGGCAAAGCATCAACACATGGCGAATGTACTGTAAGCTATAGAAAAAAAGGAAAGCGTTTTGATATAAAGTGTGTTGTTGGTGCCGGATTCTTTTATCATATATATCTTGTTTAAAAAAGAAAAGAAAAAATACGTACTTAGCATCATATTTAAATATAGTAGTAATAATAAAAAATAATGTAACAAAAATGCTCATTATTATTTGATGACGAGGATGATGATCATGATGATGATAATGATGACATCGATAGATCTATAGCGTTCTATCCGAAATAGACTTAGGCTTGGAGGCGAGAGCTTTACAATAAATAGATAAGTATTTTATTACATAAACAAGAAAAAACACAAATCTTCAAATGATAAAAAACTGTATTTTAATGAAAACAATTACATCGAATACTGATTGTATTACACATTGAAAAAGACAAAACATTAGTAATAGCACAGACCAAGAACGTAGATCGAATTCAACAATTGCCTCGTAGAAAATACTTTTTTTTTTCCAATGTAAAAACACTTGACGCTGATTTTTAGGGTAACGATCTTGTGTGCCGCCCGCTACCTTCAATATTGACAGTGCTATTGTGGTATGTGGCCTTACCAAGTTGGGCCTACTTTCTGTAATTAGGCCAATTATCCCATGATGGTTCTCTACGTTGTGTCTACATTTGGTTTTTTTTCATAATACATCCCTCATTTTCATTATTTCTCTCTATGCCTGTCTCTCTGTTTGTCTGTCACTTTCTCTCTCTGTCTCTCTCTCTCTGTCTCTCTGTCTCTCTGTCTGTCTCTATGTCTGTCTTTTACACAGGTATGTCTGTCTGTCGGTCTTTTCCTCTGTTGGTTTTTTCCTCTGTCTTCCTGTCTGTCTGTCTGTCTGTCTGTCTCTGTCTCTGTCTCTGTCTCTCTGTCTCTCTCTCCCTGTCTCTCTGTCTTCTCCTCTCTCTCTCTTTCTCGCTCTCTCTCTCACTCGCTATATATGTTTATATCACTGTCTGAATAGTGTCTCTGTCTCTATCTGTCTGCATGTGTCGATTTCCCTATCACTTTATATTTGTAAGACACCCCCCTCCCTCCACCCCGACCCTACGCGCACACACACAGACAACCTTCTATTGCAGACATCTTAAGTCATTTCATTGTCTCAATAATTGTTGTTGTTTTTTTTTCTCGATGCCAAATGATCTGCAATTGTTAGTGCTCAAGCTCTTCTTGCTCTTTTATTAGCCCATATCATTGTCTTTATTTTTTTCTGCCCAAACCTTTTTTTTTCTTTCTTTCCGTTTTCTTGTCTCTATCTGCCTCCTATGATCTCTGCATCTCATTGTTGACATTAACCCTTTGTTGAGTGTCATATATTTTGTCACTGGCTCCTGCCCTTAACGCTATTGAAAGGAAACAATAATCTTATTAACGGAATGAGATTCAGTTTGATAGAAGAGAAGCGGTGAATTGATGATATGTAATAATAATAATGGGTTACGTGTTGAAGCAACAGGTGAGGGGGAAGGAGGGAGAGAGAGAAAGAGAGAGAGAGATAGAGGGAAAGAGAAAGAGAAAGAACGAGAGCAAAGGAAATGAAGAGAGAGTAAAAGAAAGAAAAGGAGGAGCGAAGAAAAATGGAGGGAGAGAGAGAGAATGAGAGAGAAAGAGAGATAAATGGAGGAGCAATAGAAATGGAGAGAGAAAGAGAGATAGAAAGAGAAGAGATATGGAGTAAATGAGAAAGACATAGAGACACTGAGACAGACAGAGACAGAGAGAGACAGAGACAGATAAAACGACCCTTATTGATTTAGGAGTAAAATTACCAGTTATCTTGAATAGTCCACAATGATCCTCCCAGAGGAAATAATATTTAGATTGCTGGTCTGTTGTTTTTGCTCCTCCTCTTTCGAAGAGTGCTACTTTAAATCTGGAGATAAGTATGGAGTTAATGATAAGACCTAGAGAGTTGATTACACACAACCACAGGAGGCAATGGGTAAAATTGAGAGAGAAGGAGAGGGAAAGAGGGAGAGAGGGGGGGGGAGGAAGACCGAGAGAGAGAGAGAAACGGACAATAATAGGAGCCATAGAGAGTGAATGAGAGAGACAGATAGACAAACAGGCAGATAGACAGACAGACAGACAGACAGACAGACAGACAGACAGACAGACAGACAGACAGACAGACAGACAGACAGGCTGTGTGTGTATGTGTGTGAGTGAAATAGAGGCAAAGAAAGAAAAAGTGAAAGTGAATTATTGACCTTGGAGGATAAAGGAGTGAGAAAAAAAGATAAGACAGACAGACAGACTGACAGTGACGGAGAGAAGAGAGAGGGATAAGATAAAAGACCACAGAACGGGTGAGAGAAAGAGAGAGAGATAGAGAGAGAGAGGAGAGATTAGCGTGAGAATGTGCAGGGATAGAGCTTAAGAGTATTGCAAAATCTGAAAGATACCGGAAAGGCAACCTGATCAAAATCCTAATGAGAGTAAAACAGGCATAGAAGATAAATGAGAGAGTTTTCAAAGACAAAGAAGAACAGTGAAAGTAAAAACATAATTAAAAAAGATATAAAGAGAACTCACGTGAGAGGAAATTGATAACAAACATGATGTTTAAAAAAAAAGAGAAATGTTCTTTACGCACAAGGGATATAAGTGGCAAATGCAGTGATGAAAGCGGAATAAAGAAGGCATCAAAGATGGGAGTACAAACGGGAGAGAAGAGAAAAAAATGAAACGAGTAAGGGAAGAAAAAGAAACACTAGCGAAGAAAGAGAGAGAGAAAGAGAGAGATCGTGTGGGTGTGGGTGTGTGTGTTTGTGTGCGTGAATTAAATAGAGGAAAAGAGAGAAAAATTGAGAGTAATTATTGACCTTGGAGGATAAAGAGGTGAAAAAAAGATAGCGAGATAATTGTGTGAGAGAAAAAAAAAATCGGAAAAAAAATGAACCACTTTTGATTCTCGTTCCCTTGTGTGCATGTGTGTGTGTAAAAAAAATGCCCAAGGGAACTGAATAAAAAATATTAAAATCGTGTTTTAAATCGGTAAAAATGGAAAAAATATGAAAACCTTTAAAAGCTGACAGCATTATCGATTGGCTTTGGACTGGTTATTTCCCTTGTCACGAGCCAAAATTATTTAAATCAATATAAGTACCAATAGAAAAATTCATATTATGTATTGGAAATTTCATATCAACTTGAATATTAACATCATCACAATGATCCTAATCATCATTGCGATTATTATTATAATCATCATTATCATCATCATCATCGTCATCATCATAATCATCATCATCATCATCATCATCATCATCAGCAGCAGCAGCAGCAGCAGCAGCAGAAGCAGCAGCAGAATCACCACCATCATCATCATCATCATCATCATCACCATCATCATCATCATCATCATCAT
>RQTK01000954.1:9917-21704 GCA_003991915.1 Elysia chlorotica
AACAACAACAACAACAACAACAACAACAACAACAACAACAACAACAACAACAACAACAACAACAACAACAACAACAACAACAACAACAACAACAACAACAACAACAACAACAACAACAACAACAAAGAAGCAATATCAACGATAAAACTACAATAACAACAGTAGCAGCAACAACAACAACACAACTAAAATCTAGAAATGATGGTCTTTCATTTTCTGTGGGTGTGTAGATTTACATCTACTTGTTAACGGTCTTACATTTAGGAATACTCTTATTAGAGCTCTACAAGGAAAAATGTTTGTAGAAATTCGCCTCATTGGATGTTCGATGTTTGCATTAATAATTATTAATAGCCTATATTATTGCGTATTGGCGCAGGGATAACGATCTTTATAGTGTGTGGTTAGAAAGAGATTTAATAATGCGATGGAGCATTTTGTCGTATACACGTTTTATTGTAGCCGTAAAGGCATGTAGTTACAAAGACCTATTGTAGGCCAAGAACTTCGAGGTAAGCTATCTTAGTGACCGACAGTGTTTAGAGTTAAGATTTCTATTTTAAATATTAAAAGCTGCCAACCCAGTCGTTAACTCAGTGGAGTCACAGTATTTTGCCAGCAATGCCCATGAAATCGCATTATTTGTTTAAAAGTTCTTTCAAAACTCAAATCTTTTTAACCAATATAGAGTAACAATTGTTTCAAATTTGAAAACCCCAGCTTTTTATTTAAAAAAAATTGTCTACTTCACCATTTACACGCACGTGGTGTGACTTCGTTGAGTTAACAAAAGTGTATGATTATATAAGCCAAGTTATTGTAAGAAATTAGCTCAAATATGTTTCTCTGGTGTAAGTTTGGAACCTCTAGTGTTTTTTTCTTGCTTTAGTGGCTGCAGCAATTACTGAACAGAATCGTCCCCCACTAAGGATGAAAGTAGTAGTTTGGATAATAACATTTATATTGTTATCAGAGTCCGTACACATCCGTGCATTGTCGCGGACTTCAGATGAAAGCGAGGCACGGCTAGCGCGTATTCAACCGGAAGAGGGTTTCCTTCCCGGCAGCAAGGACATTTTCCTCCTCAGCCAATCGAATTTCACCAACTGTGTGCTGAGATCACGTGACCCATGGGTAGTAATTCCAACGTCAGGAGATGCTTTGGGTGTCTGGAAAAGATTGGTCAAAAGTTTGAAGGGTGTGGCATTCTTCGGGACCATCAATCCAACACAAGACGCGCAACTTCTCTCTGAGCTGGTAGGTTTCCAGTGTCAATTTATGAGTAACTAAAAAGTTTACAATATAACCGATGTAAAAAGAAATGTCAAATGAGAATGCTTATATGTAAAGAATAACTGAGAGCGTAACTAAGTGGATCTAAATAATTTAGATCTCCCAATAACTAACCTATCATTACGTTGAAAAATTTGAAAGTTGAAATACACTGTTCTGCTACAAAAAGAAATGATCATAAAATAGACTTCGTTCTATTCTTCACTGCAATGATTCAATATTTTTTTATTTCTAACTATTTCTTCTCTGCTCCCCCCCCCCCCCCCCAAACCCTTTCCCCTACACACTCTCTTTGCCTCTCTTCTCAATATCGTCATCATCGTCGTGCTCCTCCTTCAACTTCCCATCACCATCAAATATCGTTCGTACCCGTACACGCTATAGTCAACGCAAAGAAACCAACCCAACTCACACACAGTACACATGGGTATCAAATCATCCCCAAATACTTCCTTACCTACAGAATTTCCCCACCCAGTCCTCAGTGGAAAGTGGGGCGGTTGTGGCGCGCGTTTATCCCTATGGGAAAGCCAACGTCAAAGCGAGGCAGTACCAGGACATCAGCGACCCGGATGACATTCAGTCCTTCATCGTCCAATCGTTGCCGGGCGACACAGTGACGTCAGTGGGGAGCGATGAAGAGCTCAACGAGTTTCTGATGAACTGTCTGCTGAATGCGCCCACCAAGTTTCCGGTCGTCTTTATAGTGGGTTAGTAGGACACTTGTTCAGGTTCTCCAGTTCGTGAGTTATACTTTGATAGGGAATGTGATTAAACAAAATACTTATTCCACTGTGTTGGGAATTATGAGTCAAAGAGTCATGTTCAATGAACGGAAATGTCATGGTGCCATTAAATAATTTTTTTTCAAATAAAGATTTTTCTTTTCTATTTTTGAGTTAATTTAGAATTTTCGCCTACCGTTTGGTTCCAGTATAATGTGACTGGCTGGGACAGTAGTCTTAGCATTCCCACACTGGCTGAACATCAAATTGTCAGATGTAAGTCTTTGGATCCGACGCCTTAAAGAGAACTCCTTAGAAACATTGGAGTCTTTTAACTAGGATTGTTTGTTTGTTGCTTAACTTCCAACGCCAATACTGTATCCTGTCTCAGCCGGCCACTCCGACCTAGCCTGTAGGGGACAACATCGGGCAAAAAAATCTTTGAGGTATCGTGGATTTCGAACCCCGGACCTCCCGATCGGGAAACCAACGCTCTACCACTTCAGGCAGTTAGCCCACCATTCACTTCAGGACCGTAACCTTTGTGCCTGTCTGTCTATGCAGACGAGTCCCGCGCCGTCCCCGGGCAGTTCCTGAGCCTGTCCTCCCGCTTGGGCCGCTACTTCAGCTTCTGCCGGGTGGGCGTGGCCTCGGCCTGGGCGTTACTGCGGGACCTGGACACAGAGCAGGTGTTGGTGCAGGAGGAGCTCAGTAAGCCGCCCGCACTGGTTGTGGTCATCGCCCACTTGGAGAAAGGTAAATACACATGTTCATTATGTCCTTAGCTTGACCTTGAAGCAGTTGTACTAGAGTAAAGAAATTTTGTGGGTAGCTAGATCATCTATGTTGAACACGGCATGCAAAATTTGGGGAAAATCGGAATTTTTTTTCTGCACCTTTTAGCGCATCAAGTAAAACAACCCCTAGGAAGTTGTCATTTGTTGTTTACAAATTGTCTGCCATGGAGGCCGTTGAATATCGCTCTGTCATCAAATTCCTTCACTTAAAAGGACAAACCCCCACGGAAATTCATCAACAGATGGTAGAAGTTTATGCTGAAAAGTGCCCTAACTACAGTACGGTGACTCATTGGGTGAGAAAGTTCAAATCTGGCTTTTTGTCAGTGATGGATGAACCTCGCGAAGGCCGGCCAACATCTGTTGTGACTGAGAAAAACGTGTCCACTGTGGAGGGACTAGTAAAGCAGGACAGGCGAATAACAGTCAAACAGTTAGCAAGTGAAACCAGGATCAGCGTAGGTTCAGTTGAAAAGATTCTTCATGATCACCTCAATCTGAACAAGGTCTCAGCTCGATGGGTACCAAGGTTATTGACCGCTGATCAGAAGAAAGAGAGGGCTGATTGTTGCAAACATCTTCTTCGGTTAGAAGCAAATGACGACTTGTTCTTTCAGAAAATTGTAACCATGGATGAGACTTGGATCTATCAATTCGATCCAGAGCCGAAAAACGCGTCTATGCAATGGAAAAGACCCTCATCGCCCCCACCAAAGAAAGCAAAGGTCACACAATCAAGTGGCAAGGTCATGCTGTCTTGTTTCTGGGACTGTGAGGGCATCATAATGACTGACTACATGGAAAAGGGGAAAACAATCACTGGAGAGTATTATTCAGGGTTGCTAAAAAGACTGAGATCTGAATTAGTAAGAAGAAGACGGGGAAAGCTTCGAAACGGAGTCCTGCTTTTGCATGATAACGCTCCTGCTCATCGAGCACGACAAGCCGTTGAGACAGCTGATCAGTGTGGCTATGAAATTCTTCCCCATCCACCATATTCACCGGATTTAGCTCCATCAGACTTCTGTCTGTTCCCAAACCTTAAGAAATCCATAAAAGGGCGCCGTTTTGAAGACATTGAAGATGCGATTTCTGCTGTGGAAGAGTGGTTTCAAGCGCAAAATGACACGTTTTACTCTCAAGGACTTTTCAAGGCATGGAGCAGAGTGTTGATGATGACGATGGTTTTCTTTCGTACTTCAGCCTATTCAAATTTCTCTATAACATTAACAGGTGAGTCGATTTAGACATATTAAAGTTTCTTCATAAGTTAAACGGATGAGTTGGCTTCGACATATTTAAGTTCATCTGCAAGATAAACACGAAGCCCAATATCTCGGCAACGTGTTTGTTGTAGTAAATGAAAACAAACAACAAAAAACACAGTCAAATTACTTAATTAGCATATCTTTGGAAAGAAATTCCGACTCAGAATCTGATTCTTGTGTGACCAATCATGGATATTTTTTCAATGACATGTCTTCCCTCCCGGTTTGGAAATTACTTTACAACCTAAGTCCCTTTCTCGTCAAATAGTAATGCGAGCAGAAAGAAATCCCTTCAATCTCCGACGCAAAAGTTCCCGAGTTCGAATCCTGGCTGTTGCGTTCCCTACTGGTTGGGTCGGTGTCAGTATAATGTGACCGGCTGAGACAGGAGTCATGGTATCCCCGCCCTGTCTCGTGTGTGGCAGCACATAAAAATATAAGACATCCGTCTTGGGGCCCGTCCACATTATATCCTATATAGTGCTGCTGTTGGACGTTAAACCAACCCAACCCCTCACTTCCTCCTCCCCCCCTGACTCACCTTTCGCAGCGATCACCGTAAATTCCTCCCCGGAAACAATCTGGCAGAAGACGAGGAGGTCTCCCTGATGGAGGACGTCATTGATGCCGAGCGCAGGCGGTTCCACTTCATCCAGAGAAGGCCCAGGCCCAAGTCCCAGGCTGACGCCACCAGGAGTACCACCAGTTCATCGAACAGCGAGCTGTGACTAGTTATAGCCTGTGTGGGCGGATAGAGATAGATAGATAGATAGATAGATAGATAGATAGATAGATAGATAGATAGATAGATAGATAGATAGATAGATAGATAGATAGATAGATAGATAGATAGATAGATAGATAGATAGATAGATAGATAGATAGATAGATAGATAGATAGATAGATAGATAGATAGATAGATAGATAGATAGATAGATAGATATAGTTAGACACACACAGAGACACATAGACAGAAAGACAGCCAGGAAGGCAAAGACAGAGGATCTGAAACACCTTACATGTATGGCTGTATTGAGATCTAACGGAAATGCGGAATGTACAAACATGAACATCTAACAGGAGGCCTGCACATTACTAAGCAGCAGTTAGTTCTAAATTATTACCTCATTGTATTTCTGCGTATGGTGGGGAGAGAGAGAAAGAGAGAGACAGAGAGAGAGAGAGAGAGAGAGAGAGAGAGAGAGAGAGAGAGAGAGAGAGAGAGAGAGAGAGAGAGAGAGAGAGATAAGCGCCACAACTCTTTGTTACACTAATTTTGTGAGCTTTTCTGATGTTTGGTTGGATTCTCATAAAACAATTAACGAATAATAAATGAAATATAATCACAACAATGTCTATGTCTTTTAAGCATTTTTATTCGGTACAGCCCGATAGAGATGGTTGGCGATGTATTCGAACTAAAATATTGTTTTGTGTAATGCAATGTGTAACGTAATGTGTTTCCTTGTACCACTTTACACAATTCGTCGTACAGATAGATAAGGAACGGGTTGTCAATCCAACAAAACACACCATCGACGTGGACAAGGATCAAGAACACATTGACACTCAAAGCGCCAACCAACGTCATAAAAAATAGACAAGAAACATAATCATTTCAAGCGACAAACAGCGTTGTGGAAGTAGATTAGCACCATAATATTGTCACTTATACAAACACATCTTGGTTTCAACAGCCGCATAAAAGAGAAGACAAAAAGGATAAAGCAGGTTTTTTTTTCTCTATGACCAGCGTTGATCGACGGAGGTCTTCTACAACTTATGCACACGCACATGCACGACGCCCACCGTCATATTTATTGAAGTAAATGACATCACATTTCCACTGAAAAAACATAATTATGGCATGCCTGCATCGCCTGTGCGTTAAGTCATAGGGATATATATATATATATATATATATATATATATATTATATATCCCTATGATATATATATATAAGGTCAAAGACATTTGAGTTTTTAGATATTATGCCGGAAGCAGCAAATGGAGAAAATCCAAGATGGCCATTACCCATAACAAAGACATGTGTATATTGTCATATTTTTGTGAGTAGTCCACACAATAACATAATTATAGAGCCACTTTGTATGTTTCAAGACAGAAAAATCTAGTTGATAAAAATATGCTTTTAAGATGCCATTCTCATGAAATTTGTGTAAAATCCTAGATGTCAGTCATTCAAATTGACTCAAACTCATACACGAGGAATATCTTTGAAATGTTTTAAGACGCAATCTATTCAATAAATCCATTATTCAATTGATTTTATGCAAATAAAAGAATAAAAAGACAACATGGATAAGTTCATTTAAAAATTCAAAATAGCCACCATGTTACTTTTAATGTGAGTAGTAAAAGTGTATACAATGAAGGTGTCGATCTTCACGATACACCATTGCCACTATTGTTGCCGCGGTTCCCACTCATGACGGAGTGGTGTAAATTTAGGAGCTACTTTAAAACAATTGTATAGTCGAACCCCCTGCATAGCTTTTTGCATCGATATTTAGTTCACCGCTTCTTACAACAATGCCAATTTTATATTTACCTCATATCTCTGGAAATGGAATAACTGAATACATCTAATGAACAATTGTGGTTAAATTTCGTTGCTGCCATTCGATGAACGTTAGAAGAGTATATGTGGCTTATGTTTGGAAAAACTTCATATCAGTGATGGCATTGATGACAGCACCCCCATCTATTGTGTCGTCAACGTAAGGACGTCAACCAATAATAACCCTCTCCAAATGTTGTGTAAGGCCTTTCCTGTCATTCCACAAGTTCAGATTTCGCTCCAAACAGAAGTTTTCCGAACATGTTTGAGGAACCTGTCTAAACCTCTGCCGTGGGCTTGAGTAGCAATGTGCATTTACATTGAGAACAATATAACAGTCACTTGTTAGTGATGAAATTGTTCGCGTTGTTTTCGATGGAGATCTAGATGGTGGTCGACCAAACAAGGGTATTTGATTTTTACTGTTGCGACCAAGCACAGAATGTTGACAGATTTATTTCTCACTAGATCATGTACTTGTTATACTGGCCCTGGACTATTTTGACTATTACACGCACACTTTTGGCCGCGGCTGGATACTCGATGTCTTGACTGTGACAAACCATGAGATACTAGGTTCCATTTCTCCAAGTCATTGAAGGAGAGCACCAACTATATAGACATAAAGCGAAAATCTTGGAATCACGATGAGCACCAACCTATATAGATATAAAGCGAAATCTTGGAATCACGATGAGCACCACCCTATATAGACATAAAGCGAAATCTTGGAATAACGATGAGATCTAACACCCTATATAGATATAAAGCGAAATCTTGGAATCACGATGAGCACCAACTATATAGACATAAAGCTAAAACTTGGAATCACGATGAGATCTAACACCCTATATAGATATAAAGCGAAAACTTGGAATCACGATGAGCACCACCCTATATAGATATAAAGCGAAAACTTGGAATCACGATGAGCACCAACCTATATAGATATAAAGCGAAATCTTGGAATCACGATGAGCACCAACCTATATAGATATAAAGCGAAAACTTGGAATCACGATGAGATCTAACACCCTATATAGATATAAAGCGAAATCTTGGAATCACGATGAGATCTAACACCCTTTTATTAGCATCTTACGTCCCATGATGATAAGCAAGTATTGTAACTGAGTAGATGTCTCAACTCGATTGACGCTACATTCGTTTAAATATTGTATTATTGTTTTTAAAGTTAATGTTAAATATTTTTTTCTCCTGCAATGAAAATCCATTAAATGGAAGAATGTTATTCGAAACTCGAATGTTACATACTATCTGAAAGTATTTGCAGGTAAGTTTTCAACCTATTTTTGTTTTGTTACGTTTTTATCAAGATTTGTCAAGAAACCAATAGTGGTAATTTGATAACTTCACATAGATAGATCTAAAGTAAATTTAATGGCTTATTCTAAAGTTGATCATTAGCTTCAGAAAAAAATACCATTAAGGGGCTTGCAATAATAAACTAGAATACGATCACTGTAAGACAATTCACTTTATAATAAAATAATAAAACAAATCAGCAATCTTGAGTAGATTATGTGTAAAGAGAAACGCAGAAACTGATTTTTTTGGGTAAAGCAGAAACATATAAAATACAGAACATCTTAAATGAAAGAAAAGAATAGATGGCATCAGATAAAAGGGTGCCCTAGGCGACAATGGACAGACGACTCAAATGCTCTGGCTCAGGTCAGGTCAGCTCGGTGACCCCGAGTAGGAATCGGTCAGATCAGATGGCCAGTCTGCTCGACGGGAGTTGAGTTGAGTTCAGTTGGTTTTAACGTCCCATAGCAGCACTATATAGATTATATTGTGGACGGACCCCAAGACTAACTTCTGATAATTTGATGTCTCGAGACCGGGCGGGGATGCCACGACTCCTGTCTCAGCCGTTCAGATTAAACTGACATCGGCCCAACTAGTCGGGAGCGAAATCGCCATGGGCTTGAATCTGGACCTTTTGAGTCGGAAGCCGATGTCCTACCCCAGGGCCACCGCCCCCCTCCTCCCCAGCGCGCTGGGAGAGAGAAGAAAAATACACCACCGCCATCACCATCAACATAAACAGCAACGACGACAACAACAACAACAACAACATGTAACATGTCAACGTAACAGTGGCGATATCCAGCATTATCCTTAGTCTTGTTTTGACATTGAGCTGCCATTTTGTAAACTTGGACAGTCTCTGAGACTATTCACTTGGTTTGTGTCAAGACTGAGCTGAACAATAAGAGCAGCAATAGTGCAAAATAAATCAATCAACAGAATCCATGGAAACAAACAAAACCTCCACAAAAAACAAACAAACAACAAAACAAGACACAAACAAAAAGAAAGGAAACGACGTCATTAAAATCGAAATGTGATATTTCCTAAAAAAAAACGTTCATTTAATTCACCAATTATTCTCAGACCCTAGTAGTACATTGAAAAAGAGAAGGACACCCACTCACGCACAGAGGAGACAGAAAAGGCGGCGAGAGATGGTGAGAGAGATGCAGAGCGAGATAGAAAGAGAATAGAAAAGAGAGAGAGAGAGAGAGAGAGAGAGAGAGAGAGAGAGAAAGAGAGAGAGAGAGAAAAAGTCTGTGTGTGTGTGATCCATAGATCGATAGATAGAGATAGAGGTAGATAGATAGAGTAATAAAAGAAAAAGAAAGAAGAGAGAGAGAGAGAGAGAGAGAGAGAGAGAGAGAGAGAGAGAGAGAAGAGTGAGATAGAGAGAGAAAGAGTGAGAGGAAGACCTTATCTAAATATTAATTAATTTGTTTTCCTTAAAACTTTGTGCTTTAGTTTTCCATCAATTAAAAAAAAGTTTTATGTAAGTTTTACCTTCATAGACTAAATCAAACAACTCTAAAATCATTACTATTTGTAATTAACTTAAGTTCAAGATTACACATTACACAACATGAATAAAAGACACTCTTGCTACCGTATATGAAGCAAAAACTGATACAATATTCAATTAAAAAGAAATTTGACCACGTCTAAGGAATTGGTCACCACAAAAATCTGGCAACGCTGCGCTCTTGTGTGACATTACAAGATTATTCTTAAGTTACGCTATGAAATTCAAGACATGTAGTTCCTTCGCTATGATCTTAATATGGTGTTGATTTTATATTTCACTCTAGATCTATGTTTGCCCCCTAGGCATGGTTTTTCGTTTTTCTTATTTGGAATTTCCCCTTTTTTAAAGTTATAAAACTTAGTAATACAGTATACATGTATAATGTAAGTTTTTACGTTATTTTGACCTGTGACCTCATAAAGAATTATCTATGGAAATTGGGCGCCCTATCAAAATAATGTTTCTCGGCCAGGCCTTGGTTGATTTGGCTCAATAAAGAAAATGTATGTAATTAAGTGCTATGCTGACAGTCCTATCAAGAAGGAATAAGGCACGGACATGTTCTTTTTTCTCCTTTTTTAATTTGAATCGAAGAGGAATCTTTTGATAGCCAAAAATGTCAAGGCGTTCACATTTTTTAAAATTAGGATCTGCTAAAAAGAATAATAATACTTATATTCTCTCTGACGACACCAATTTGCATTATCGCCTAGATCTGTATAAACATTTATGTAGCAATAATACAAACCACAACAAAGACAAATAATAGTCCAATTATGAAAAATGAACAAATTAGAGTGTTCACGATTGTTTGATGAAAATCCGCTGCAAAGAAAAAAACGAACAATTTATTTCTATTTAAACAAACCCACTTTGCCTCACCACCCTATAAAAACGCATCTATTTCTCAAATTACATGTGTATTCTAAGACCACCCAGTTAGGAGAATATAAAGTTCATATTGTTCACAAGTGTTAAATGAACCTTCGCTGCAAATAGAAACAACTAATTATTTTTGTTTCGACAAACATTTTCCTGCTCATCTAGACATTATTAATATAAAATGTTGTATGACTATATTAAACTGCTAGAAAGACAAGTTATCTATAAATTAGGAAAATGAACAACAAAGACTTTTTCTTAGTTTAAGGTGATCTTAATTGCAATGAATCATTAAATGTTGTAAAAGCGAGATGGCATAATGAGCTAGATTCTGAACCATATTGAAAACTAAAATGTTAACTGTGATTTTGTGCAATACGTGACTGGTTTTGGTTGACCTTTAGAGCGTCATTCAATACAGTGTGTTATTTGTAGACATTAACGAGCGCAGCTGACTCCGGTGACACTGTGATTAAGAAAAAACCTCCAAGGAATTTGCCACGATCAGTTACACAAAGTCAAGAATATCGGACATCAGATCTTACAGGGCCATGCAAAAGTCTGAAACCATTCTTTGATATGATCTTTTCACATTTAATTTATATCTTGAATAAAAAGGTCAAACTTTGATAGGAATCGTTGTTCTTAGTTTTGTTCATAATCGTCGTTATAATGATAAGGATACTGCTTAATGAATAATGAAAAGACACTGGTAGTTTACAGAGGTTTTTACTTAAACGGTATATTCATTTTAAATAATGAGCTTCTACGCCTTTTTTAAAAACATCTTCTTTATATTAAAAATAAAATCTCCAATTACATGCTTGAATAAGCTGTTTATGACATGGCCTATTTAGAGCCGGGGGCAATTTTGTTTACATCAAAGTTCGTATAAAAACAGGAGAAGGCATCATTTTCTTAACATAACCAATACTTCATGGGTGAGTATTTTGACTTTAAAATCTTTGCAAAGTTTAGTCTAACTTATTTTCTTTGTGTTGCATGTTTAGACAACTAAATGTGCTTTTAAAGAACAAATTAAGTTTTATTCCATCTATATCTTATCTTATTTTCTTTCATATCCTAAGTGTAAGTGATTACGCTAAACTATGTATAATTATATGTTTGGATGACAACCGTGTTTATTTTGCGAAATTCAAAAGCACAATACTATGATTTCATCTTCACAACTTATGATTAGGGAGAGCGCATGTAGAGCAAAAATTAATAACAAAAATACAGCCCATATTAATTTTTAATTAAAAAAAAAACAAACTAACAGTATTTATAGTGGTAGTAGTGGTAGTAGTAGTAGTAGTAGTAGTAGTAGTAGTAGTAGTAGTAGTAGTTGTAGTAGTAGTAGTAGTAGTAGTAGTA
>RQTK01000954.1:42639-56740 GCA_003991915.1 Elysia chlorotica
CATTATTGTTATTATCATTACTCACAACAATATATAAAAATAGGTATACATATTCCTGACATTGGACGCTAAACAGCAGCAGCAACAACAACAGCAACAGCAGCTACAACAACAACAACAACAACAACAACAACAACAACAACAACAACAACAACAACAACAACAACAACAATATTATTATTATGCCTCTTCTTATTTAAGATTTTAAATACCTTTTTGCCTGGTAAATCAGATGCAACTAGTTAATTTTAGCCTACACTATAATATACATTATTTTGGAACATTTCACGCCTCTTGAACCAGAGTGTGCCCCTGGAACGTATGGGCCTGATTGTTCTAAGACCTGCAGCGCCAACTGTTATGGCCCAGACAACGCCTGTAGCCCTAGCAACGGTTACTGTAGAAACGGTTGTGAGGTCGGTTACCAAGGGGACACATGCGACCAGAGTAAGTTTCGGGATTATAAAGCTACATAAACGTCACCCTCAAGGGGGCATTATGGTTAAATCAGGTCAGGCTGGCATGAACGCATATAAAAACAAGAAAACAGTTGTAAAGTACGAGCGTACAACATTATTGCATAACAAAATCGATGAGATGTGAAAAAAAAAAGGCATATGACTTTACCGAAAAACTGCAAGGCATTTTAGATTTCCAAAAAGATATGCTCTGTTAAACAACTGTTTTCACGCTGGCAAATAAATTAACAGCCACGAGCTGAGAATATCGAATTGAAAATAACTAGAATGATCTAACCAATAAAAAAAATTGTTATAGTCTTCGTTACATCGAGTCAATGTGGGTGATTGCCTCAGTTTTCGCATTGGCATTTTAGATTTTTTGCCCACGTCTAGGTCACAGTCTGTTTGTTATGACTGGTGTTTTCTGTTATAGTTTTCAAAACCTGGAATAGATTCTGATGTATCTTTAATTAGATTTTATCCTGTTGGTCTATTGTTTCACCATTCTTCTCTCCATAATGATGTTATGTTGAATTCCGCACTGGTTGATATATAGAAACGGCTACTGGATTTGACTCCTGGTTTTGGCGGGTCTTGTTGGTGAGCCAAAGTTGAATGACACAAGGGGCAATGATTTGGAGGCTCCAAGTGTGTCAGTACTTTGTAAAGATTAAGAATGTTACAGATTAATAAGGAATATCAGGGTATGGACATTTTTTCCTTAAAACTATTTTTGTGTACGTGTACATACTTTATACAGGTGATGTTTTTTTTAAAGCTAGCAGTTTGACGCTTTGGCAAAATTTTAAACCACCACTGCATGTTGCATTGATTTATGGCCTTTCAACAGAATGCCGGAACGGAAAATTTGGAAGAGACTGTAGCGAAGACTGCAATATAAACTGTGGTGGAAGCGATAATGCTTGTGACCACGTCAATGGTGAATGTAGTAACGGGTGTGACAATGGCTACCTCGGTGTCACATGCATGACAGGTGAGTGAAAACCATTAATCAATTGATGCACAGCTGGTGCTAAAATAATTATTTTAAAAAATTATAGTAAATAATACAATAATATAAATAATATAAATAATAATAATAATAATAATAATAATAATAATAATAATAATAATAATAATAATAATAATAATAATAATAAGAATGATAACAATAACCCTTGTGGATATTTCCTCAACCAGAGTGTCTGGCTGGGACGTACGGGCCCAGTTGTCGGGAGATGTGCAGCACTAACTGTGCGGGAGGACACACTGCCTGTAACCATATCGACGGCACCTGTACCTCTGGCTGCAACGTTGGTTACCAAGGCTACAAGTGTGACACTGGCGAGTACATCGATATTTTTTTGGGAACTGATATATATATCTTACTCTCAATGCCTCAGAGCCTTAGCTATCTTAATCCACTTTATCTTTTCCTTATTGCTACTTGTATTGGTGATTCCCCAGGGATTCACTCGTTTGCACACGATATTTAAAAAAGTCCTGAGAAAACCGATCGTACATGTAAAATCCTTCACTGTCCTATCCAAAACTTGAGTCAATATATTAGACAACAGGCTACCGTATTGGATTGATAGGATAAACGTGCACACGTAGCCGAACGATGGTCGTATTATCGGAAAAGAATTGATAACTTTTACGACAAGACTTTCAGGAAAAGGAAGAGTAACCAAGTATAGAAATGTTTGTGTATACTGAATTTATCGTTCTATCTATATCCACAAGCTTGATCAGTGGAAATTTCGTAGTTTTGTTCTGTTCGTCGATGTACACAAATAATTTTGGAGATAAGCAATATTCTTGGTCATATTCCGTCGTACCTATTTCAAAGGCAAAAAGTAAAATCCGCAACTAACCACAATAATTGGTAATGATATATTATCACCTCACACACCATCCGGATAAGGTTTCTGCGTGCCAAAACAGTAGAGAGTAACACTGGAGGTTTTCATTGAGTATCAAGACATTTTAAGCGGAGCTACTTGTCAGTTAGACTTTAAGACATTGAGTGATAAGATGCGTTAAGCTTCAAGAGATAATTATGTATAAAGTTTAATTTGAAAAAGGCATTTATTTGTTCATGTTCCGAAAAGAAAGTTGTTCTTTCACACATCTATAAGATAAGTTATATTGCTGTTCAAGTCCGAAAATCCAAACCACAAAGAAAACACAATGTTATAAATATTAACTTAAATAGCAACTTAGATATTTTCCAAATAATGTTCAAAGGGTAACAACTACTCCCATGTGAAACGCCCAACGTGGATCATGGAAAATCATTGCCAGGTTTGTCTAACGATCTGCTCTCTTCGCATCGTATCCAACCAAGGACCTTTATGTTGAAACGACGGGCTTGGCAAAACGCCAGACTTCGCGAGCAAAATTACTGGATTTAGTAGTTCTTGCATCTTACAGCAAATTAACGTCAGTCCGCGCATGCAATGCTCTCATTCTAACATTTTTTTGTTTATTGCCTTATTTACTCCATCTCACAGAGTGCCACAGTGGTAAATACGGAGATAGGTGCTCGGAGTCTTGCAATCAGAACTGTAAAGGATGGGACAACTCGTGTCATCACATCACTGGGACATGCACTAATGGCTGTGACGATGGTTATCAAGGCGACATGTGTAACTTCGGTAAAGTCACATCAGGCGTTTCGTGGGTTGAGAATACACCGGCTCTGTCTCAATTTTCATGGGTTTACTACGAAATAAGATTAATAAAACAGCCGAAGTCAAAGGTTTCTTTTTGTTCGCAGCAGAACTATGGTTCTTGGTACAATCATAAATACACAAAAAGGAACAATACAAGGTTTATTTTGTTGAAAGAGCTACAGAAACTCAAACCTTCGACTGACTTCATTCCGATCAGCTTTATTAAACGAGGATACAGAACTATAAAGTTTATTCCTCAACCCACGATAGTCACACCAATATTGAGTTTTAGAAAGATGTAATAAATATAAATAAACCTTTCAATCTTTAATTGTTTATGTTTTGTGTACGTCTACATTAGAATATATTCATTCATTGTTAATATGATTGATTTGCTAAAATGACTGATCTATAGTCTTTCTTGCCTAAATGTTATGTACCTCTACATTGGCGAATTGACTGACTTATATCTTTTCTTGTTCACATTTTGCGTACCTCTCAAACAGAGTGTTCCCCTGGGACATATGGGGCTGGCTGCCGACAGACCTGCAATGTAAATTGTAAGTCCAATTCTTGTGACCATGTAACCGGAAACTGTGATCGTGGATGCAACGACGGGTACAGGGGCGCCATGTGCGACCAAAGTGAGTACACGTGTAAAAGAAAAGGAGTAGAAAATCATCAGTAGGAGACTTTTTACATCCTTTTATACAAGGCTAGCATAAGAGAAAGATTGTTAATTATATTTGGCCACAAGCACATTGTCAAACGTTTGTCGATGTAACCTAGCTATTTACTTTTGACGTTAGAGAAGCAACCGACCAACTAAGCAACCAAACTACTTTCTCTAAATATTGCCAATTAGCATTCCTTGATGAAGAAGTGAAATTATCTGCCTCTTCTTCGCATAGAATTTGCTTTTTTTATATAAAGAGATACTTGCGGCACATTGTCTATATGCCTATCTGATGATATCGTGTTATTGTTCTTCAATATTGTAATTTCTTCTGTCATGCAGATGTATCATTTTTAAGTTTATGTCGTTAATGTCTCAGAATGCAGCGCTGGTTACTACGGGCCTGATTGCAGACTAAATTGCCCTAGCAATTGTAACGAACGAAGCTGCAACCATATTGACGGTTCCTGCACAAAAGGATGCAACACAGGTTACCAGGGGAATATATGTGCTGATAGTAAGTATGGAGCAAAGTAGAGTAAGCTTAAATCATTTATTTTGTAATGCTTGTAATGAAGGTTCACAACGAACTGGCACAAATTAAGATCCCCATACTACATTAGTTGTATCATGGTTTGTCGGCTTACAATGCAGGAGGTTCGGGGTTCGAGCCCCTGTTTGGTATAAAATGACCAACTAGGGTCCTGGTATCCCGTCGCCGTTGCTGATGGCGGATGTTTAAAAAAAACACCAACAACCATAACCTTGCACCGAATACAAAATCTTAATAGAAAAAATAAGGGGGGGGGGGGGGGCTACGAGATGGGTTAAGTGGTCGATTGCTGAGCTCCTATTGGATAAGTCCCCTGTTTAAAAACACGGTGGGGAACAATCATTTGTCAGAGTTTTTCCCTCACTCGTGTGCTCTGTGTTGGTACCATATGACCAATGAGATAAAAATGTACTTGTGTCCGGACACTGCACATGAGTAGCAGGGCATAAATCTGATTTTAGTTATAGGATCATCCAGCGGTATAGCCTAGTTGCTAGCGTTGGGCAAAGGAACCAAAGAACGAACCAGTAAACCATTTTTATAAATGAATAATGTTTTTTCAGGACAAAAAACATAATTATCTTAAAAACTTATGAGATGCGAATACAAAATTGTATATTTCATTTATAGGTTTTACCGTTTGCAGGATTACTATTATTATCATTATTTTAAGGAGTATAAAAATCTAATTGTCTCAGTTAGGCTACTTTTCTTAAAAGGGCTGAGTAGAGTAGGTTACAAAAAACAGTTTATAAAGTTTAGAGTCACTTTCAGTTTATCTGATTTATTAGGAATTTAATTTTACATTTTCTATTTCAATAAATCGGAAGTATAGTTTAACTGGCTGATAATACAGCTTTGGGTTTTTACTAAACAACTTCTTCCAAATTGGACATACAGCGTATTATTTAAAACACACCAAACCAGGAACCGGATAACCAATACCCAAGCACGCAACTTCCTTCGCAACCACCTGAGCTATATAATGAGGAAAGCCGCTAAATCAATCGGTTAACGCTTAGAACCAAGTGCGTAAGATCTGCAGTTCGAATTTCAGAAGGTGTTCTCGTTTTCATATAGAATTCTTCGGAAAACCTAGGCGTTGTGGTGTTGGTAAAACTATTAAAGTACTTGCCATCAAAAAGGCAATGGGTTATTAGATACAAAGCGCCAATAAGTATTGTGCATGTATTGTGTATATGTTTATTAGGCAGATGACAAGAATATTTGAGTCCAACAGGTTAACGTCTCATCACACACTCATGTGCAGAACGACGATCAATCAGTGAGTGAGTGAGTGAGTGAGTGAGTGAGTGAGTGAGTGAGTGAGTGAGTGAGTAAGTAAAGTATCTCGCAAAGTACAAAAGGGTGAGTTCCTTGGCAACTTCCTGTCACTGGGGAAAACAGGAACCGTTGTATGTGTTGCCGACCAGCCTGATAACACACGTGGAACACTAATATAATCATGTAAATCAACAGTAAAGGTGTGTATGTGTATGTGTGTTTTGTCCATTGTTTGACTCTGACCATGATTTCTTCACCAGAATGTGGACTCGGCACGTACGGGGACGGGTGCCAGGAGAGGTGCAGTGTCAACTGCGCAGGAGAAGGTGACCCCTGCCACCATATCTACGGATATTGTGACCAAGACTGTGACCCGGGCTATGAGTGGAGGAAGTGTACCAAAGGTTAGATACAAGATTCAGACTTCCTTTGTTGTCCTTCAACAAGCACTTCTTTTTGGCTCATACAGCAACATTTGTACGAGGAGGAGCCGGAAAACAAATCCCATCTTAAACAGCTGCTGAAACATTTTGCAATTTGAGAATTTAGGACGGTTCTAGTGATATATTTCCCCGTTGAAAATCTTTCAATTTTTCAGCTTCACAATTTACATAATTGGTTGATCATAAATACCTATCTATACCCATGTCTTTTCAAGTTTCAGTCTCTTAGTTTCATATTGGAAGAATAATCTGATATTCGATATTCTCTTGAAATGCTCCACTAGAAGATACAACTAGACTAATCTTATGTGATGGGCCATAATTACTATTATGTCACATCTGGCATGTCATTTATGGATTCTCTTGTATTAATTGTAAAATTTTCTAGTGATCTTACGTTTGTTATCTCTTAGAATGTCGTGCCGGAAGATACGGCAACAAGTGTTATGGCTACTGCAGCAAAAACTGTGCCGGACCGGACCACATGTGCAACCACGTGAACGGTACCTGTAATGAGGGATGTACCACAGGCTACACGGGTCACAACTGCAAAGAGGGTACGTTTCACTTACAGCTTGTGTGCTCTAACTGCGGGATAGAAGCCCCTGGTCATGATTATGTAGCATTACCAATGGATATCTTGGGATACAAAAGCCATTACTCGAAAGCATGGGAGGAAGAAGGCTTTAAATGCAGATGGACTAGTACAAATATATATTGGGCCATACGTTTAACGTTGTGGTAATCCTACCACCCATCGTAAGATATGAAACTAGGAAGGCATACGACGCGTTTTAAGCTACCGCCACTTTGTACTTACGAGCCAATATGTGGACATTTAGAGGAAATGACAAGCTGGCGGAGTGGGGCCCAAAACACACAGACAATCTGTACAGTTAGGCAATGAAATGAGAGACCCCAATCAATACTTTCATCAAGGCAACTAAAAAAAAAGAAATTGGGGGGGGGGCATGGCAGCATGGCTATAACAGATATCGCACATAATTTGAAGAAGCAGCATCCTATACGTCAAGAGTTGTTAGACTTAGTGTGGTACTTTTACATGCTGCCATATAGAGACACAGCGTGGGGGCAAGGTCATCTGCATCATCAGCAAGTCACATTATACTGACACCGAGCCCACCAGTAGGGACCACGTGTAGGATCGAAAATAAATCTGATATCTCCCAAATAGAAGCCTCGCACTTTACCTTTTAGCTCACTTTGCTCGTCATCTAGTCATCTCAACATTTAAACCTTTTTGTTTTGTTTTCTTATCACTCGTCTCCAAAAAGAACAATGGTGCTAAACTTTTGATACAGCTGTAAACAATCTGTATAAGTGAACATTTCCTAGGGGATTTCCGTGGTACAGAACGGACCGATGCACAAGTTCAATCTTCTCTGGCCTGAACACAGTGATTACAATCGTGACAATTCTCTGAAACTTATTATTGCCAGTTATACTATATGTGCCAAGGGCTTGAAATAGGGAGGAAATCGGAAATTCTACTCAAAAGTAATTTTGTGTTGTTTTATGGATTTTCTGAACTTTTCAAATATTTGTTTTTGGGATTTTTATAACATAATCACCATAAAAAATGTTGTCAATTCTGTGAAGATGTATTGTTATTTATATTATTATAATTATGTCTCGGACTTCTGTCAAGAAAGGCCTCAGCATTGTCCTTTAATCCCTAGTAGCGGACTAAAAAAGTCGTGAACAGTGACAGTTCGCCACAGTCATTATAAAATATATTAGCAAAATGTTTTTATAAAAACAACATAATGAAGGCCATCAAACTGCAATGGGAAGCTCTTAAAGTAATTAAATTTTTGACCTACCTTAAAAGTGCCGTCACAAGCTCAAGCAGTATTGATCTCGAAGTTGAAAAGCTAATGCAATCTGCAAACAACGCGTATGAATCTCTACAGAAACAAATTTGCAACCAGCACGGCACCCACAGCTAAACCAAAATGAAGGTGTACTCTGTTGCTGTTTTGCCATGCCTGCTTTATGCCACTGGATGCAACTCTCATTTCCCCAAACACATCAAGGCTTTGAGCCCTAGCCTGTCATCTTAGTGCAATCCTCTACATCAAATTGGCAAGACCGTGTACCAGATGTGGAAGAGCTGTGTAGAACTACGTGCGTCAGTGTAGATGTCCTCATAGCCTCCGTTTAACTCGCCTGGGCTGGACATGTGCACCGCATGGAGGTCAGCAAACTTCCCAAGACCCTCTTCTACTCAGAACTGAAGCATGGAACTCGTGCATCTAGTGCACAAATACTGCGCAACAGGATCACGCTGAAGATGAACACGAAGAGTAGCGCATCATGACTCATGGGAAGACTAGCCACGAAACAGAAATCTGTGGTGAAGGACTAAAGATCTCCAAGGAGGCCATCCAGAAAGTGCAGCCAGCATAGTACAAACGACAACACGAGCGTCGATACTCACTACCTACCACTGGTGATCACCAATGCACTATCTGCCAGCGTCTCTGAATATCACGGACTGGTTTGCTGGCTCACATGAGAACCTGTTCAACCTGACCATGCCGAACACAGATTGCCATCGACGATATAATATCATTTACGATAACATCTATCTTTCATATAACATGTTTTAAGAAATAACCTTTTCAACAAAAACCATCCTTCTTCAAACATATTGGGAGAGCTCACCTTCTTTTCTATGAAAGCCACCCTTCTCCAAACCTATTATTAAAAAAACACATCACTGTCTCTACAAACAAAACCATCCTTTTCAACACATAAGTATTCAAAAAATCATATTCTTTCCCATAACGCTTCTCTTGTTAAACATATTAAAAAAACAACAACTCATTTTTCGTTAAAAAAAAACCACCGTTCTCTACAAGTATCCAACAACATTTCCCAGTTTCTCAATGAAAGCCATTCTCTCCCTAATTATTAACTTTTTGCTTTATCAATGGTTCCAAACCTATAACCGACCTATCACTTTTCCTACACTCCAGAGTGTCCTGTCGGTTACTATGGTGACGGGTGTAAACAGTCGTGCAGTGAGCACTGCGCTGGGGATAAAAACCCGTGCCACCATATCACTGGTCGGTGTGACCAAGGGTGTGACTCGGGATACAGGGGCGAGTCTTGTACTGAGGGTGAGTATTTGGCTCTACACGAAGGTTACCTAGGTGGCCTTGGCATAATAAGATAATAATATTTCTATAATTTTATTTTTAACTGGAGAAACGCTCCGTGTAACCGGCAAGCTGTTAGTCTCTTGGGAGATGGGAGGTATTATTGTGACTATGTATGTACTCAAACATACGTTGGCTACATAACATCCCAAACAACTTTGAAATGAAATTGTATTTCCGCAGGAAAACGTGCCTTTCATCGTGCCACAGATGATTGCATGTTTGAAATATTACCAGGTCATCCAATTTTCCCCCTTAGGACTATTAAAGGAGAACGTTTTCTTTAGACCAAAACCACAATCACTTCTATGATGGAATTATTAAGGAAAAGAAAGATGAAATAAGTGTGCCACTTTCACAATACCATTATATGTAGAAATTAGAAGCACTTGTGCAAAATTCCATGCGAATCTAACAATTTTTTGCATAGGCAGCGTAATACTTGACTTACCCTTGTTTACTGCTATGTATGGTAATACAATGCAATGTACTGTAGTTTAGTGCTCTGTATTGTGGTTTATTATAATTATTTATTGTGGTAAAATGCTATTGTAGCATTGAAGTATAATGCTTTGTAATAATTATAGTATAATGCTATGTATTGTAGTCCAATGCTATGTATTGTAGTATAATGCTATGTATTGTAGTATAATGCTATGTATTGTAGTGTAATAGTTTGTATTGTAGTACGATGATATATGCTTTGTAATAATTATAGTATAATGCTATGTATTGTAGTGTAATGATATGTATTGTAGTGTAATGATATGTATTGTAGTATAATAGTTTGTATTGTAGTACGATGATATATGCTTTGTAATAATTATAGTATAATGCTATGTATTGTAGTGTTATGATATGTATTGTAGTGTAATGATATGTATTGTAGTGTAATGTTATGTATTGTAGTATAATGCTTTGTATTGTAGTACAATGATATTTATTGTAGTATAATGCTATGAATTGTATGCGCAGTAACACCAATGTCACGCAATCCCACCAGAATGCCAGACAGGGACTTACGGATCCAGATGCTCGAGAACATGCAGTGAGTTCTGCTCCGGACAAGATCATGCGTGCCACCACGTGTATGGCACGTGCGATGTGTGTAGCAAAGGCTACAGGGGGCAGAGGTGTGAGCAAGGTAAATGTCATCGGGGCTACAAGACGCAAGGGTTTAGAAAAGTAAATGTTATCGGGGCTACAAGACGCAAGGGAAGTAAATGTTATCTGGGCTAAAAGATACAAGGGTTTTGAAAAGTAAATGTTATCCGAGCTACATTTCAGACCAATTAAGACATTTTCATTTCATTTTTTTATTTCTAAAAGCCTCAAGTGATACTTTACCCTGAATAGTGAAGGGTAACAATTAGTCGTTTACAATTATTTAAGCTGATGATTCATTATAAGCGTTTATATAAAAAAAATTTAGATTTCACGAAATGCCAATTTGTTGGAATATGTAAGTCCTGTTCAACAAACACAAGTTTCATAGTCTCTTTTTACGAGGTACAAGAAACATATTTTTTACTTTGAAGCACAGAATGCGTTGCATCGTTTAGTCTTACTAACGCCTATGCGGACATTATAGCTATAATGTCATGGAGTCATTTTGCAGTACACATCTTTTCCCTTTGCCCGCTTTTTTATTTTAAATTCTGGAAGGCGTACTGGCTCAAGCGGTAGAGCAATGGTCTCGAGATCGGATGGTCCGCGGTTGGAACCCCACGATTGGCAGACTTATTATTTAGTCCAATTTCATCCCCTACTGCTTGGGTCAGTGTCAGTATAATGCGACCAGCTGAGACAAGAGTCATGGTATCGCCGCCCTGACTCGTGTATGGTAACACATACAATTGTCAGACTTCAGTCTTGGGGCCTGTCCACAGCATAGCCTATACAGTGCTAACGTTGGATGTTAAACCAACTCAACCCCAACTCATCTCTTTTCAATTCTAGAAAAGTCACAGCGGTTAGCATGTTTCAAGTCTGTGTGGACATTATTGCTGGGTTGAGCTAACTAAAACCGAATGCAAACCTCATATCTTCCAACGAAGCTGCAAAAGCTCTAGTATAATGAGACTCCTGGTACTATGTTTCCCCCAGAGTGCGAGATGGGCCAGTTTGGTGAAGGCTGCAGGGAGAACTGCAGTGATCATTGTGCCGGGGACGGGAGCCCGTGCCATCACGTGACCGGTACTTGTGACGAGGGCTGTCAGCCAGGCTACTATGACTCTCTCTGTGTGGAAGGTGAGTCTTTGCTTCAACACAATTGTTATGATTTGTAATTACAAAAAAATAATATACTTCTACGTCGTGAAGCGATAACGCATTACTGTATTGTCACCCAGGATACATCGACTCTCTTTGTGTTGAAGGTAACTTGGTTGATTTATTAACGTCCAGCGTCAGTAGCTAATCTACACCATGGACAGTTCATAGGACAAACGTCTGACAATATTGTTTTCGTTTTGCCACACAGAGACATTACAGAGACTCCAAGATTCTTGTATCAGCCTGTCTTATGCACCAACAAAACCTGTAGGGGAAGAAACACGACAAACAAATTTACACGATAGCTGGCTGGATCGTTTAAAAGAGGGTTTGGGGGGGGGGGGGCAAGGCGGTTCAATGGTAGAACCCGAGGCTTCTACTTAGAATGTAGTGGGTTCGATTCAGTGGTCTGAGCTATAAAAGAAATTGTTCAGCATCTTCAATTTAAAAACAGACGTTATGTTTTTTAAAAAAGGCAACCTGCAATTTCGGCACAGCATCAAATCCTCCCAACTTTAGAAAATATTATATAATTTATTATTCATGGAAAACCCGTTTTGATTTCTCCAGATTTCGCATTTTAAAATTGTGTCTTTTAGAGTGGGAGCAAAATACAATGGCTTAGTTTTGTAGTCATAGATTCGATTTCGCCAACATTTTTTTAAACCAATATTACATAAGTGCGACCTAAGGATGAATATGGCATTATACACAATCACCCCAACCTTTAACATTGCATATCACAGAATGTAACTCTACGAAGTTCGGCCAAGATTGTGCTCTGACCTGCAGCTCTAGATGCCTGGACAATGAGTGTGATCACGTGACAGGGATATGTTTAGAGTGCCCTCACGGGTATTGGGGTGACTTGTGTGAACAAGGTAGGCCAGCAGTGAAATACAAACTTCTTAATAATACAATAGCTTTGTGCCATTCTTTTACGTTTTTTTACGCAGATAATTTCTAAAATGCGTTCTTGTATACCCCTAATCCAAAAACGGTATCATTCACAAAAAATCGAGTTCTATTAAATTAATGTATTGATGTCTGTGATGTATTTCGCCTACCGTATTGCAGTCTACCAACAAGGATGGCCAGTATCTCAGTTGACTAGCGCTGTGGACTAACGATAAAGAAGTATGAGGTTGAGTCTCCTATGGTCCCATTGTCTGCGCATTAGGTCTCTTCAAAGGTCCAGTGGAAGTACACCAAAGCAAAGATTTGACTTTCAATAAACTGGTGTGGATCCTTTAACATGTTTAAAACATTTGGATTTTCCTCTCTGCACTATGGTCCGAAAATCTCCATATCTCCTTTCTGCTTTTGTAGTTCTATTTCGTGTCGAAGCATTTGAAATGTAGTATTTTCATGAAATAACAATGAGCTCACACTATTTATCTTGAACACATTCCCCAATTTGTACAGCGACCAAGTATGACCAAGTATGGTGCGTGCGGAACTTAAGTTTAATAATTTCTCCAGTATGCAACGCGGCTATAATTATATGGTACAGGCTGTAATCTGTAATACTTTTCTCAGCATGTAAAGCGAGCGTGCTTGATGCGAAATGCATTTTTTCATACGTTTCCCAGTATGCAACGCATCCATGTTTGGCGCGGGCTGCAATAAGACTTGCAGTGCACACTGCCTGAACCAAAAGTGTCATCACGTGACGGGAGAGTGTGCGCTCTGTGTGGAGAGCAGGACTGGAGCTTTTTGCGAAACATGTCAGTAGTGTGTTTTACTCAGTTAGAAACATAAAGGTGTCTTAAATAATAATTATTGCGCACAAATCGTGCTTCTAAACGTATGTAACCACGAGAGCAGTTAAAAAAAGAACAATTAAAGTAAGTCTGATCTTATCTTATCTTGTAAGAGGGTTCAATAAATTTTAACTTTTAAAATTTTTTTTATTATAGATCAATAACAACAATCTAATGTAAGAATTATTTTTGTTTAAGCAATAAATTGTCCTGATGAATAGGAGATAAAAAAACTAGCTATACTTAAATGTCTCAATAGAAATGCGGGAGCTTTTGAAAAAAAAATGTAAAGTTTTGCGTTGGATTTTCCCCCAGTGATCAGAGCTGCCAATCTAGCCAACCTCAGAAGGGTTGATTTAAATTAAATAAGTGAAAGACAAATCTTATAAAGCGTCGCAAATACAACGTCGCGTCAGCGCAGGACTCTTCGCAGGCTTTATTTATCTGTATCTTAGGACACGTCGCAAGTTTATCACAACGATCACAACGTTGCACTTTCGACCCAAATTACTTTTTCTTGGCGGAATATTGGCAGTTAGGTTTTATGCTTGGCAGTTCTTGGCTACACTGTTAATTTGATGGTTATATAATCCGTTTGTTGGCAGTACAACAGCCGAGGAGCGGTGGGGACGGTGGGGGCTCTACCATTGGAGCAGTTATCGGAGTCCTGCTTGTTATCCTCATCATTGTTGCCGTCCTTGCCGGGGTCTACTATTTTAGGTAAGTTTTTGGAGAAGAAGAAGAAGAAGGAGAAGAAGAAGAAGAAGGAGGAGGAGGAGGAGGA
>RQTK01000954.1:64936-76662 GCA_003991915.1 Elysia chlorotica
CTCCGAAGTGTCACAGACGAAAAACTGGGAAGCCACAGCCCTAGGTAAAAAAAGGCAAGTTTCTATAGGGCATGCGCCCACTAAGCTAGAGCAAGCGTGGGTCGCCACCCGGTGGAAGCACGTGATACAATGATCAAGATCGATGGTCAATGGTGGACCGCTCTTCGCTCTTCGTATACTACATCAGTGCAAGTTTTGCGCTCACTTGAAGAAAAACATTTTTTTATGTTTCTAGTTTTTTTTTTTGCTCACTCCTTTCCCCCTCTCCACAAGCAGACTCTGCTGGATGTGTGTGAGGCGACAACCGTGAAGCCCAGCGAGGGGCCGCCAGCGGAGGAGCAGGAAGAGAGCGTGTACCAAAACACCAGTGGTGCAGCCAGTGGGCCGCTCAACAAGGGCAAGGATAGGCTCAGTAACATACTGCCCAGTAAGTGGCATTGCTCGTGGTTTTAGTTTTACAGTATTTTACATACTGCCCAGTAAGTGGCATTGTCACTGGTTTTAGTTTTCAAGTATTTTGTTAGTGCTTTGTATGCTTCTAATCTTAGACTTTCTTCATTTCCTTCTTTTTGTTCTAATTTATGCACAGGCCCTTACCTCCCTAGGTCTTCGCCATCTTCCCCATTAAAAATCATTATTTCTATCTGTATGTAAATATGTCTTGTCTGTCTCTCTGTGTCTCTGTCTGTCTGTGTGTCTCTGACTATGAGAAAGAGAAAGATAAAGAAACTGAGGGTGACAAAAAGAGAAAGAGAAAAAGAAAGAGCATACGATAGATAGATAGATAGTTAGGTATATAGATAGATAAATAGATAGATAGATAGATAGATAGATGAACAGATAGATAGATAGATAGATAGATATATAGATAGATAGATAGATAGATAGATAGATAGATAGATCAATAGATAGACAGATAGATAGATAGATAGAGAATAATGATTTGTTTTTAGCCTCATATGTATTAAAACATGATGCTGTTTTGTTACCAACAGTTCTTTCTCGGGTTCATCAAAATTTAGATTAGGGGAGTCATTTACATATGCTGCTTTTACCAAACAAATGAATGCGAAGGTTAAGAAATGTCTTCTGGTCGCTGTTGCCTCCCCACCAGACCCAGCCTACAGACCTTTGCTGACTGCAGAAATCCACCAGGAGGACACGTACATCAACGCTGTTCTGGTGCCGGTAAGAAAAAATAATATAATCTCTATTGTTTAAAATTATCTATTTACAAAAGCTATTAGTGCGAGAATAGGGCCTACTTACTTATAAGTGTGGGTCTGTGTTTGTAGGAGTGTGTGTATGTTTGTAGATGCGTTAAGAGTTAAAATAAGTATGTATGTGTGAGAGTGTAAAGTTGCAACCGTGTTACACGCGTATGTAAAAATACTAAAATATTTAATTAAAAATTATTTTCCTCTCACATACGTAATAATGTTTTTAATTTGAAACAATGATTATGACCAAGATAAAATTCCCTATGTGATAATAAAGGCTTATATATTCTTATATTATTGTAAAAAAATCGCCTGTTACCGGATAAAGAAGTAGAAACTACTCGAAGTTTAATAAACTTTAGCTTTTCCCGTCAGTTCGCACACATACGCATGTTACGCGGGTTGATATGCTATTGTGTTAGGACCTGTTGGTGTTCATTTAAACATCTTCCGTTTCAAAATAATAGCTTTTACCGATGCAAACTTTGCCAAATTCCTAAAATAGTGCGCACACAAGGAAGAGGCCTTGGGTTGTGCAATGGGCTTGTAGTGTTCTATAATAACAATGTAAGCTAAGATTCCGGACCTTTCTTGGGCTTTCTAGGCATAGAGATTTATAGAGTAGATCGCAGTAGAGTGAAAAGATCCATTATGGATCTAGGTAATTGTTAAGTATTGATTTATATCTAGAAATTAATGAGTTGTATTCTTAACATACAGACAGGACGTTTATGATTAATATCAATAAAGTTACATTTTTGCGTTTCTGCAAAGGTTTTCTAGTACTCTTTATTACGTTAATGTTGATAAGATAGTGTGTCCGAGTCTACGTGATAACTATTCAGCATTTGACTTACAACAGGGACCAACTTCACCGAATCAACGCCACACTTACCTTATCCAATATTATCCTTTGCCTGTCGCTCCTACCAGATTACACTTCCTCACCTGATTTGAAAATGCCCTATTTGATTCCACAATAACAAAAAAAAAATCCACGTAATATGTCCCTTTACAACTGAGCCGTCATCTCCTCTGCCTGTTTTCTTCGTGCCAGAACCTGACGAGGAACTCTCACGACGTTCTGACCCAGCTTCCCCTGCCCTCCACGGTCACCGACTTCTGGCGGCTGGTCACTCAGTATGACGTGGGCCTGGTGGTCGCCTTCGACACAGAGTCCAGGGACCATGATGAGGTAACGTAAAATTTGACTTGACTTTTTGACTTATTTGCCTTTCGCATCCTGGTCATCAGATCGGGACGCCTCAGCAATCTCTGCAATGTGCTTGATGAATGATCTCCATTGATCACGTTCCTGTGCTAGTGAACGTATGTAGTTCAAGTCTTGAGTCGTTTTCAGTGAAAGTAAAATTAGCAGATTCAATTGCCTGATGTCAAACGACTGCAATTATAAGCTATTTTGTGGACGGGCCCCAACACTGCGTTTGACAATTTTATGTCGTGCCATACACGAGACTGGACAGGGAGACCTGGACTCCTGTCTCAATTGATCACATTAAAATGACTATGACGATGTAGGTTGGTTGGTTGATTGGTTGGTTGGTTTGTTGGTTGGTTGGTTGGTGACGAGCTTGGGTTATAGGTTGTATAGTAGGTTGATGGTTGGTTGGTTGGTTGGTTGCTTGCTTTGGTGGATAGTTAGTTGCTTAGTTGGTTGATAGTTGTTTTGTATTGCTTGGTTGTTGCAAGTTCTGTTGGTTTGTTGGGTAAATGGTTGGTTTGTCGGCTGTCTGGTTGGATGGTTGGTTGGTTGGCTGACGTATGTGTTCGTCAGTTGGTTGCTTGCTTGAATGCTAACGCGGTTCTTTATTAGGTTGGTTGATGGCGAGTTTGGTTTGTAGCTTGGTTACCGGATGGTTCCTTGGTTGCGGTTTTGGTTGGTTGGCTGGTTGGTTTGTTGGTAGTGACGAGTTTGGTTGATTGGTAGGTGGGTTGGTTGGACTGGTTGGATGGTTGATTAGTTGATTAATTGATTGTTTGTTTGATTAGCTGGTTGGTTTCTTCAGATTCAAATTAAGCAGTAAGGCTATATCAAGGACGGGTCTCTAGATTTACGTCCGACAGTTTTATATTTTTCCATAGAGAGACAGTATGGGGATACCATGTCATGATTCCTTGTCATGAATCAGCTGCTTATTTTATACTGATATCGAGCCAACCAGTACAAGTGGAAATTTGCAAAGCAATTTGCAAGGTCGTGGGATAGAACCGCGGACCTCCCGACTGGGAGCCCAGAATTATATTAATTGCGTCATGGCGCTCTCCCCCCCCCCCACCAACAAAAACAACAACAATAACAACAACAACAAACAAGCCTCCCCAACAACAACAACAACAACAACAATCAAGCCCCCCCCCCCAACCTTATTGCCTGATGAGGATGTTGGAAACACTGTTTAACACATTCAAGGGGGGCAACCATTTAATACAAAGGAAACATGAGGTAATTTCTTGGAGTTATCTCTCTCTCTCTCTCTCTCCCTCTCCTTCTCTCACTCTCTCGCTGTCTCTCTCTCTCCTCTCCCTTCTTTTTTTTTTTAAAATCCAAAATCACGTTTGTTGAAGGGATGAAGCCAAATTTTACCAAAGGAATATTCACAAGATATCGTTTTTCTTTTGAGAAAAGACTTAAATAAAAAGATTTTGCTCTAAATAAAAAAAATAACATTTTCGAAGAAAATATGCCAATATTTTTATAAATAATTTCGCAGATGTGAATGCGTTACACAACGTTATCATTTGACCTACATGTAATTTAATATTCAACAATACATCAACTTTCGTGTCTCCAGACAATTGCAGAGTTTTTCCCGACAGGCGAGTGCGAGGCGTTTGAGAACGATCGCTTTACCGTGGAGACCAAGCCCCCGACTGTGGGCAGGATGGCTACAGAGCTGTTCCTCACAGTCCACCAGAAGGTCCTGCCTGGCATGGATAGCTCGGTGGGTCCCAGCCGCGTATACAACTGCAGTGGCATCATAATGATGATAGTGATGATGATGATGATGATGATGATGATGATGATGATGATGATGATGATGATGGTGATGGTGATGGTGATGGTGATGGTGATGATAATGATGATGATGATGATGATGATGATGATGATGATGATGATGATGATGATGATGATGATGATGATGATGATGATGATGATGAGGATGAGGAGGAGGAGGAGGAGGATGATGATGATGAGGATGTTGATGAGGATGATGGTTATGATGATGGTCATATTGACAGCAAAAACATCCACAACAAAATCAATCACAAAACCAACAACAAAACCAACACATTCTTTCCGATGCGTCTATCATGATTGATCTACAGCTATTTTTTTCTTATATCCATTTTAAACTCACTTTTGACAGCCATTGATATGTTCTATTGTGGACCCGTTTCTTCGTCTTCCTATCTCCACAGAATACCCAGAAAAAGAGAACACTGACTCTTCTCTTATGTAAGAACACAAAATTGGATCCAGAGGCAGTCCTTGAACTTCAAGAGAGCATTAAGTTTCGGAAGCCTGGAGGCAAATCTCGGACTATCTATATGTGTCGGTAAGTCTCTTGTGTGTGTGTATGTATCTCTCTCTCTCTCTCTCTCTCTCTCTCTCTCTCTCTCTCTCTCACACACTCACCTCTCCCCCTTCTCTCTCTCTCTCTCTCTCTCTCTCTCTCTCTCTCTCTCTCTCTCTCTCTCTCTCTCCAACACACTCACACACAATCTCTCTCTCTCTCTCTCTCTCTCTCTCTCTCTCTCTTTCTGTCTCCCTCTCTCGCTCACTTCCAAAGACATTCACGACGGACATGTATGTTGGACATTCTAAATAATCAATGATACAATATCTTTCTAACCCATAAAAACTTATTCGTCTCACTGTTCAATTCATTGAGGTTGCGGACAACCAAAAGTTTCGCCATATAGCATTATTAGACTAAAATAGTGACCATGCATTTCAATACCTCTATAACCGATAACACCAATAACACCGTGTTTTCCTGTCTGTTTACCTTAGTAACGGTGCTGATCAGTGCGGCTTGATGTGTGTCCAGTCTATTCTAATGGAGAGGATGGAGGTTGACCAGTGCCTGACCGTTCCCCTGGTTGTTGGCACGATAAAAGCCATCAGGCCCCAGGTCATTCCCACACTGGTAAGTTAGGAGTAAAATGGGGAGACAGTCTTTAGAATAATATACTGCATAATAAGTAGGTGATAAGACTCGTCCTTCTACCAGCTTGTCTTTTTGTCGCTCTTTGTGTCTAGTCTAGAACCTTCCTGCAAAACAGCGCTCTGTCATCTGTAGTTCTGTCTGCTTCTTTTGTTGTTGTTGTTATTGTTGTTGTTATGTTGTTGTTGTTGTTGTTGTTGTTGTTGTTGTTGTTGTTGTTGTTGTGTTTAGTGTCGTTCCAAACCAGCGCTTTATAAATCTCCAGTTCAGATCTTCTTTTTTGGCCTGCCTTTTACATTTGACTCCCGGGCCGGGTACATTCTTCAAGTAAGGAGGAAAAAAGAGGAGTAGAAATAGTCTTTAGGAAAATATCATGATAAGTTTTAAGTAGAGAGTGGGGTAGAAGAAAACAGACAAAGGAGAAAATGAAGTTTATATCAAGAAAGCGGCTATGAAATCATACTATGATATTATAGTAGGGTGTTTTTTCTGTCATCCCTTAATGAGTAATAAATCACTCATGCATATGTGAAAACCATGTTCGGACTCAAAAGTTTATTTCTCGGGAAGATATTTGTGGATCCAAACTTCAGATACTGCTTTGAACAACGTTTAAAAATTTTTTATATGTTGGAAACATGATTATTTCTGCACGCTAGCAACTTTTGTGGTACAAAATCAATGCCTAACGCATTTTTCTCTCTTTGACTGTGTGTTGGATCAATACAAATGTCTGTACCGATCTCTTAGCAGACTTTGTGGCGCTGAAGCCTGGCATCATCGTGGAGCGCCGTGCCAATTGGCCTAATTATGTACACTGTTGCAATATACTAAAAACTAACATAATTATATTTATCTGTTTTTCCTTCCTCTGACTGTGTGCAGGACCAATACAAATGTCTGTACCTGATCTCCTAGCAGACTTTGTGGCGCTGAAGCCTGACATCATCGTGAAGTGCCGTGTTGTTGGCGACCATGTCCCTCCGCATCTCTCAGTCTCGCATTTGATAATGAGAATGGGGTCAATTCCTTTGCTTCCACCGATTCATTTACCGATCCCGTCCCAGATCTTTTCTCTCTGTCTTCATCTCTCATTTCCTTGATTTCTCCAGTTTGACGTCCTAAACTAAGTCCGCGCATGCAATGGCCAACGAATTTGCTTATTTTGTCTTGATTTTATAAAGCAGATTAATTAAATCTAGCTGAAACCTACATATGTACAATGTTGCAATATACTAAACACTATATATTATATATATCACATAAATATATATAACACATATATTTATCTGTTTCCCTTTCTCTGACTGTGTGCAGGATCAATACAAGTGTCTGTACAGAGTTCTCAAGCTCGCTCACGACTCCCAGAATGTCTATGGTAATGTTGGAGACATGCCCAGAATTATGTAGACTTGGGAATCTGTCTCTCAGGATGTCCATGGGGTGCCGGTAGTGTTGGAGATATTCCCATTACATAATAATGTTAGAGATATGCCCATTACATAATAATGTTGGAGATATTAACATTACATATAATGTTGGAGATATGCCCATTACATAATAATGTTGGAGATATGCCCATTACATAATAATGTTGGAGATATGCCCATTACATAATAATGTTGGAGATATGCCCATTACATAATAATGTTGGAGATATGCCCATTAAATAATAATGTTGGAGATACGCCCAGTACATAATAATGTTGGAGATATGCCCATAACATAATAATGTTGGAGATATCCCCAGTATATAATAACATTGGAGACATACTTTGAGCTCTGTAGACTTGGTAATCTGGCTACGCCTAGGATTCTCAGTATGTCTATGGTAATATCGAACACACGCTCACAGTTTTGTAGGGCTGAAAAGCTGACATCAGTCTTCCGAGCTACAAAGAGATCCCCACAAAAAATTAAGCCATTTGGATTTTCAAAAAGTGTTAGCATTAAATACGAGTTGACTTTATCAAGTTAAAAGTTACTTTAACAAAGAAGAAACAATATTATAAACTGGAACCGCTATTGGTGTAAACTACAACTGTTTATGACTCCTATGATACTTGCGAAACATTGATATCTCCTGTTCCTACACAGCTTGTGCTCTGGGGATGCCATTCATCCATTCAGACATTATGTTCATACGGTTTGAGTATTTGAGTATAACATTTTCACCACATTTATCTTACAATTAGGGCTTTTTCCATTTAGCATGAGCAATAATGTTTTTTTAGCAGAGATAATGTTTCCGTTTATTAGTAGCTCGTAAGTCTACGCTTCTTTGTTTAGCACATCGATCCAAGAAATGCAGGAGTCCATAGCTGAACTGTATCATAACATCCCACAAGTTTTGTTATAGGGCATTGAAGGACTCTATACTTTGTTGTTCCATGACTTCCTTTGTATCAGATAACATGTGTGCTTCCCTGATTTGCATGTATTAATTGTTACATTTAGAGTCTTAACTATTTTAGCTAAAGCTATGGTCCCGATCAGAGTATATAAAGCGTTTTTTTTAGCGCTGTTGTTATTTATGTGGGCCCTAAATTTATATACCTCAACTGTTAAAAGGTACAGGTACTAATGATAAAACAAAAGATTATTTTAAGCAATAAAACCAGACAATGAACAATGTCTATGTTAGTCTAGTGTATTTGCGACAAATGAGTCTAAGGATCTAGATCTCAGGTGTCTTTATAAACAAAACATGAGGTTTGCCTCGACACATGTAGCTAAAATCCACTTTTTTTACACTTCTATTTTGAACGTTTGCAGTGTTTAAGATAAGTCATAAATCAGATGATTAGCTTAGCTGTTAATTTGAGGTCAAGAGTTTGCTTAATATATATGTTTATTTATAATTTAGTTTGATTACACTCAAATAATAAAATTAAGTACTAAGCCTCATTTAGTGGTATTTAAAGGCAGCAGTGTTACTTTTATCATGGCAGAGTTGATAAATACCCTCTTTCAGTTGGGAAAAAGTTTCCTTTACTAGAAGGGAAAAAAGGGAGTGGGTTACTATCTTGTTTTCAAATCTTCTTTGTTCTTTTGTCATTGCCATGTCTTTCCCTTTTATTGCTGACCAAAAATATTTTCATATTGATTTTAAACAATGTATTATTACTAGAAATGTATTACAATAGTTTGAATAGTTTTAGTATACTTTTATCTAACTGTTGCTGGACTTTTAGTTTTTAAGTTGTTGATTCTTGTGTATTGTTATTGATAAATTGCATCTTAAAAAAAATAAACAACTGCCAACTCCTTTTAAATAACAAAGGATTTTAAACGATAAAACAAATTAATGAAATATCTATGCAATAAACAGTGTTACAAAAGTCAAGCTTTCGAAATATCATACATACAAAAATACATTAAAATTGAAAAAAAAAATGAAAGAAAAGTATATTATAAATACTTAAATCACAGAGACATAATATTATTGTAATTAAAAATATTTATATGTAACTACATGCATTCGTTAAAGTTGGTGTACCATTAATTTAATAAAATTAGTGTTGTTTTCCCCCGATTGTTCCATTCTTTATAAACAATTCTGCTTTTAGTTTGTTAAAACACAAATACTTGAAGTTGAACCTTTTTTATTTCATGTCACGTAAAGAAGATGTATAAAAACTATATAATATACTTTTCCTACGACACACATTGAGTTTCAGACTGATATCTTGTATCTTATAGCTATTTACTTTTAGCAACTGTTTTGAAAATGTAAAATATTTTTAAGTCAATACATGTAATGAAACGGAGGGGTGATTTGTCAGATTTGTATGCCTTCAAATGTGAAGGGATGAAAATCCACCATGGTCATAACTTTTGTAACTAGACTGGTTATGTAAAGAGCAAATAATTTGTTTTTCATATAACTATGACATGTGCAATACTTGTCAGTTGTAGGCTGTCTTTCAAAATTACCAAATTAGAAAAAAAATTGGTTATTCAAACTGTCCATTACTATTTGAGTATTTATGCTAAAAAAAAAAAAAGATATTCATAGCTGTTTCATTTTGCCTAACATTAACACGTCTAGCATGGTTAATTCGACTCTCACTTAAAAACAGGTTAATTTGTTTACGAGTCACAGTGGCAGTAGATCTGTCAACATTAAAAGACTATGAGATATTGAAAGACTGAAAAAAAAACTCCAGAGAGACAGGACATAAAGACAGAGTGGATTGGGAATGATAAATAGAGAGAGGGGGAGAGTGAAGGACATGGAGACAGATAGACACACATATAGGCAAGAGAGAGACAGAGAGAAAGAAAAAAAAAAGAGAGAGAGAGAGAGAGAGAGAGAGGGAGAGTGAGAGAGTCAGAGAAAGAGAGGGATAGATAGAGGAGGAGAGAAATAGATAGAGGAGGAGGAAGAAAGAGAGTGAGGGGGAAAGGGGGAGATGGAGAGTATTTTCCACAGCGTTCGCGCCCAGTCAAGCTCCATATTTCTTGCCTAAGAGGCAAACTGTAAAATCTGTCCTCTCCAGCCTCCAGAAAATCTTCGACTTGTAAAAAATGAGGATGTACGCCCTTGGAACTCTTTATGTATTGCCTTGTAATACGGCTTGGGGATGTCCCCTTCAAACTCAATCACATAAACTGTTCCCATTTCTAAATTCCGGAGGGTGTAACTTCTCATCCTAGGATTGAAAGTAATTGTCTTGAAAATAAATGAAGAAAAAAACAGTCATAAAAACTCAGAAAAGATAGACGTTATAGTTATTTCTACGAGTATTATATCTTTGATGTGAGCTTTCGTTTTATAATACGGAAAATATGCGTCAGTCTTTTGTTATTTGAAATATTGTGCTTGTTACTAAAAAGATACACGTCTATTACTGGTCTAAACACAATTCACAGGACCATAACAGCTACTTTCACCTTTTTGAAAACAAAAGGCAAAAAGAAAACTGAAGTTTGAAGAACTGGTAGGCTAAAACCCGTAAAAAAAGCACATCAATATCCCTAGAGGGCCATACACCAAGAAATAAGGAAGACTTACCTTGAAGGTCCTTTGGTCCCATACTTGTAGTAGGTAAGGATGGTTCCTTTGTCTTGCACAATTTCCTTTGGGATGTCCGCAGGATCTGTTGTCCACGAGAAGGTGAGTGTATTCGATGTACCTTTTATACTGGTGATTTTCCTTTGCATTGAAATAGGGCCAAATGCAGCTGCGGTCATAACAATTATTTTATTCGTTCTGATGTACAATCAGCCTTTATATATTAGCTACATTTCAGTACATGTCATGATATTATTAACATAATTATTATTTGTGAGATATTTAATGTGAGAAAGGCGAACACCGGGCACAGCGTTAAAAGTTTCAAACTTGTATTAATTTACACCATAAAAGAAAAAAAATATCAGTACATAGTTGACCACAAGGGAAACAAAGTCAGGAAATGGGGACCAGGTCTCAATAACATTTATCATCACCCACAGTATGATCTGTGCAGGGCAAAGATATTATTACCTCCCCATAACGTAGTCAACATTCTCAAGGAACTTTAATTAGAGATCATGCCTTCAAACTAAGTTACAAATAATACTGTTGTTGAAATCAAATCGCCTTTATTTGTATTTTCAATAGTATATCTCTTTGAAATTAAAATTGAAGACTGTGTTGACTGCAGAAAACGAAAAGGGTTACTGCAGTGCAGGAAGTCATCCGTTGGCTCTCACTCGACATGCGCAGTAGCCGGGGACCTTGAACAGGCTGTAGCGGATATCCTCTCCGAGGGGAGGGTGGACTACCAGCGGAATCGTGACGTAGATCTCATTACACTCGCCAGGGCACGATCCCTTGGTTCTGCGGACAGAACAAGTGCAGAGGAGGAAGAGAGGGAATACGTTCTGCTTATTAAAAAGAAAAAAAAGCCTAAATAAAACCACCATAAGATATCGAAGCTCAAGACTTTGTTTCGTTTAAAGGTAAAGGATGTCTTAATTGACATCTATTAGGTTCCCTAGGAAGATTCCATACGGCGAATGATCATAATATTAACGTCTGACAATTAATGTGCTGTGATAAAAAATCAGCCGTGGATACCAAACATAGGCTGTCAAATTATATATTGACAACGACCCAACCAGCTCTCGTCGGTATCCCATAAATATTTGGCCGACCGTGAGATCACTTGTGGTACCTCCCAAGAAAAAGGCCAGCGTTCTACCATTTAAGTCATCTCGACCCTTATGGAAGAAAGTCCATCAAATAAAAAGGATCTAGTTATAGTGATTAGTATTAGGGAGAAGAGAGAGAGAGAGAGAGAGAGAGAGAGAGAGAGAGAGAGAGAGA
>RQTK01000954.1:76831-112477 GCA_003991915.1 Elysia chlorotica
GGGGGGAGACAAGAGGTCTTGTCTCAGACAGTCACAGAATAGAGAGAGAGAAAGAGAGAGAGAGAGAGAGAGAGAGAGAGAGAGAGAGAGAGAGAGAGAGAATGAGAAAGAGAGAAATAATGAGATATAGAAAGAAAGACAGACAGAAAGAGGTAGGTTAATTAACAGTACTCACCCACACAGCCCATGCCTGATGAGCTGGTAAACTCCCACCTGCTCTATCTGCGCTATGGTCTGCGTCCTCCCGTAGTAGTCGACCAGAGTGCTGTTGAAGTAGAACCTTTCGATGCTGCCAAATGCACGGAAAAGAGGACATTGTTGAATCATTGGCTTCTGGTAACATTGCAACGTACAAAATCGAAGAAAGTTATATAAAAAAAATGGAAATAGTCCTTTGCGACTTCGTAAACTCCATGCGTTTTTTTTTTCTTTTTTTATTACAATATAGATTTTGGGACCGTAGGTATAATGTTGCCGTAGTTTACGACTCGTCGTAGCTCTTCTTACGTGTATAATTGTATTCTTACGACATTGTGATTGCGGCTCTATGTCTTGTAAATGAAGCGCACTAACAAAGACAAAAAAAAAGCTCAAATATATAACTGCGCAGTCTCGAAGTAACCGTAGATACCACAGAGACGGACCTGGAATTGGCTACTCTACGTAGGAAGGCCACACCGTTGAGTCTTACAAAACCAATTTACAGATTTTTTATGTGTCATTAAATTGACACTAGAACTTGTCCATGTTGGTAATTGATTTTTTTGTCCTAACCAATAAAACGTTACTGGGTTGTAGATCTCTTACAAGCGATGGGTGCGTTGTTTACAGCCACAGTGTATCATGTCCCCAATAATCAGTGAAGCAAAAAGAGATAATTGGTTTAATTGAAACTAACAATTTTTTTGGGGGAAACCCTTCAGTTCATTTGATTTATCGACAGTTAAATGATGATATTATATAATTATATAAAAAAAGGATCGATTACAACTACATTAACGTAGGATCCAAGGTCTGTACTGAAAAAGCCATATTATAAAAAGCGAAAAATATTTAAATTCAATGTTTAAAGTATTCGTTGATGTGATTCGCGATGCAGGTGTGAAAGGAAGTATGGGTGTTTAACGAATATGTCTAGCAATTATTTAAACTGGAGATAAAGAACAGAACTGTCTTTGAAAGCATAATATTAAGGGAAAAACGCAGAAACACAGGGTCACCTCGCCCCAATCTCTTTAAGGAGCTCCTACTCCGGAAGTCGACGCTAGAAACACAAAGTTAGCAAGCCTCAATCTCCTTGAGGACCTCCACAAACTTAAAACCCTCTATAACAACCAAAGACGTACGTGCTGCAGCACACGGCCGCGTCATCTTCCTCCAATGTAGACCCCTCGCGGCCCGAGCTGGGGATTCTTCTGTTTGTGTTTGCTGCAAGGACTCCTTGGTTTGCTGATATCTCTGGAGCAGCTTCCACACCAACAACTTGCCCATCGTCGTCCCTCAGTGTTTTGGTCCGGCGGCCGAACGCCTGCAGAATGTCAGTCAGGTTTAGGAAAACCCCAGCCTGACCAATGTTGGTAGACAGCTCGTCGGGGATGGTCGCTACAGGTCGTCTGGAGTTGTGGCCATCTGTTGAGTTGACCAATGAACTCTCCTGTCTAGGAGATCCGTTAGGTGTAGATGTGTCTGCAGTTCTTCCGCATCGAGGGACGCACAGAGCATCCTGACACTCCTCCCTGGAGGGGAAGCTGAATAGCCGAGGAACCAGGTTGATTAAACGGTTTAGCAAGGCGTTGTCATGGTACGGACCCCAGACCGTTGTCGGACTCCCGGGCTGACAATCTCCGCTTTCGACGGTTAGGACTGCCACCACCAGGCAAAGTGAAGCCACAACATAGCAGCGGCATGAAGGCATTAAGAAAAGTACGGTACTGCTGTTATTTCAGATTCTCTAGGAGTTTACTCTCTCTCGGCTGAATGTCTCCAAGGTTTCTCAGGCGGATTCTATACAGCGCAACTGTTGTTATGTCCAACAAACTAAACATATATAGACACCTTACTCAGAACTGGAAACCCGAAGAAAATCTGTATTACATGTATTATAAAATTATCCTTAAATATCCTGTGTTTGACTCTTCACACTGATCAAAGTAACACTGCGCTACTAACACTATAAACAAAAATAACGATAAGATAATGAGCCAAGCTTTACCACAACCAAAGTTTGTCTAATGTGTGATCGATATCTTAGCTAATAGGAAAACTCGGTTTTCGATTACCTTGCACGTTTTCCCACTCCATACATCTTCCTAACTAAGCCTATGTCTACCACGCCATTGTCACGGTCAATAAATTTATCTCAACATCTTTTTCTTACACTCATTTGAAAGTTTCGGAGGAGGAAAATCCGGAAGTGTTTTCTATTTTAAATATTAACACGGTCCTAAATTTGAATTTACTCAGTGGGTGAAAGTGGTCCATGTTTTTTTTTAAAAGAGATATCAAAAGTATTGGTCTTTATCGTCTTTGCTGCGGTCAGCTCGCTAACCCTGGCAGACGCTCTGTCGGTGATCATCATCTGGTCTTGCCTTACCACCGTTGTCTCCCAATACGTGTCAACATACCCATCATCTCATTTATCCCTTCTTTCCACTACCCATTGTATCCTTTGTCTTTAGTTATTTTTTTTTTTTTATAAAATTGTAATATTATATTGATTTATTTATCTATCGCAATTACATAATAATTAGAAATAACACTTCTTGTCAGTCGTTTCCCCGTGATTTGCCTTGTCCCTTTTTCACACTAACATTTTTACCAGAATTACTCTGAATACTATTGTTACAGTAACATCCCCATAAGTGAGTGCTCAGTTATATTGTTACGTTTACACCAGCACTGCGTCCCGTTTCTCCCTCATCATTAAACAGAGCGTGACTACGGGACTGCGTGAGTAGGACCAGCCTTATCTTTTCACTCTTCCCTGGCGTTTTAAAAACCACTATTGTTTATCTTAAGGAATTAAAGATTTGATGCAGCTCCTGGCAATAGAGATCTTGTGACACTAGGACCAATAGCGACACCGGAGACGATATCTGCATCAGCGTCCAATCAAAACTCTACTCAGGAATTACGCACCCAATGAGCCATTTCGACACCCTGTTCCTAAGGGGCACGATTACGTCACCCGCTATTGTTGCATGAATCTCAAATCCTATAATATTACTCACACCCCGTTTTCCTCCTGGGGCGCGGAGGCCCAGGGGTAGAACATCGGCTTCCGACGCAAAAGGTCCCGAGTTCGAATCCTGGCTGTTGCAATCCCTACTGGTTGGGTCGGTGTCAGTATAATGTGACCGGCTGAGACAGGAGTCATGGTATCCCCACCCTGTCTCGTGTGTGGCAGCACATAAAATTGTCAGACGTCCGTCTTGGGGCCCGTCCACGATATAGCCTATAAGTTGCTGACGTTGGACGTTAAAACCCAACCAACCAAACCAACATCGATATCTTAGCTAATAGGAAAACTCGGTTTTCGATTACCTTGCACGTTTCCCAACTCCATACATCTTCCTAACTAAGCCTATGTCTACCACGCCATTGTCACGGTCAATAAATTTATCTCAACAGCTTTTTCTTACACTGATTTGAAAGTTTTGGAGGAGGAAAATCCGGAATTGTTTTCTATTTTAAATATAAACACGGTCCTAAATTTGAATCTACTCAGTGGGTGAAAGTGGTCCATGTTTTTTTTTTAAAGAGATATCAAAAGTATTGGTCTTTATCGTTTTTGCTGCGGTCAGCTCGCTAACCCTGGCTGACCCTCTGTCGGTGATCATCATCTGGTCTTGCCTTACCACCGTTGTCTCCCAATACGTGTCAACATACCCATCATCTCATTTATCCCTTCTTTCCACTTCCCATTGTATCCTTTGTCTTTAGTTATTTTTTTTATAAAATTGTAATATTATATTGATTTATTTATCTATCTATCGCAATGACATAATAAATAATAATTAGAAATAACACTTCTTGTCAGTCGTTTCCCCGTGATTTGCCTTGTCCCTTTTTCACACTAACATTTTTACCAGAATTACTCTGAATACTGTTGTTACAGTAACATCATCATTAGTGAGTGTTCAGTTATATTGTTACGTTTACACCAGCACTGCGTCCCGTTTCTCCCTCATCATTAAACAGAGCGTGACTACAGGGACTGCGTGAGTAGGACCAGCCTCATCTTTTCACTCTTCCCTGAAGTCTCACCATTTCACTCTGTCCTGGCGTTTTAAAAACTTACACTATTGTTTATCTTAAGGAATTAAGATTTGATGCAGCTCTTGGCAATAGAGGTCTTGTGACACTAGGACCAATAGCGACACCGGAGACGATATCTGCATCAGCGTCCAATCAAAACTCTACTCAGGAATTACGCACCCAATGAGCCATTTCGACACCCTGTTCCTAAGGGGCACGATTACGTCACCCGCTATTGTTGCATTAATCTCAAATCATATAAGGCTACTCACAGAAGGATTGAGAAGCAGCTCCCACTGCTTGCTGAGAAAAACGCTCAGTGCACCGGGGTAACGATCTAATGTTACAAAAGCTCTTCTTGGGGGGTTGGGGTTTAGCAAGGGGGCGGCCCTTATCGTGTACATTTTGTTCAAGACTTCGCGATCCGCACATCTATACTTAATAACATAATAACGCCCTTAGACATATAACTCTCTGAACACTCATGGGCTCCGCAAGTCACGGACAGGGCAATGATTGGACGTCAGTACATGTATAGATTCCCTCACCTGTGATCTTCGTTGTTGCTACGGGCCTCAGTACCACAAGGTCTTTTGCACTTATCTTGTCCACAATGTAGCCTATATTGTGCTGCTGTTGGATATTAAACCAACCCAACAAACCATCTTGTCGTATCTTCTCACATTCTGCATCTTTCTACTCATTTTCTCCTTTTCTATTGTTTTTTTTTAGGCGTCATTTTTGTGTGTGTACTGGGATTAAGTTTTTCTTCTAATTTCAGCCCGGCGTCGGTGCCCTTGGCTTACTTACTAGCGACACGACTGATGGTGGTGCTTCTATTTCATTTGCTGTTGTTTATTTTACGTAATTGCCCTGTTGCAATTATCAGTCCCCCTCTCTCTCTATATATGCTTCATTTGATCTCTCTTTCACGATTTCCCTCCATTTTCTTGATTATTTCCAGTGGCGCATTTATTTTCATTCAATAATGTATTTTGAATTTTGATTAGTTAATTATTTTATAAATTGACCTCTTAAGCTCTGAGGTCGTATTTCTTTAAATAAGTAGCTTTCTTTATGTTTTATCTCAAATAAACAGTTTTAATACTGATGATTGTTTATCGTTAATCTAATTGCATAATTTTGTCACATCTCCTAAAAGTAAGCAGCTCTAATAATGATTTCGATTATCTCGTTAAGTAATTTTCTAAGGCATACCACAGCAATAGTATAAATAGGTTATGAAATAGGTACTGTTAAAAATGCACCGCTTTCAATTAAGGGGGAAAAAAAAAAATATATATATTATAGCACGCTTACTTCCTCTAATTAAAAAATTGTTTATACTATTTTTCATGATTTTATGTAATTTTATACAAAATAACATACATAATTATAGTTTTCCTTTTTCATATTATTAACTGTTATTCTTCAAAATTTTTTTTTATTATCACCACACTCTTCTTCTTATCTTTACATGTATTGTTGCAGTTTTTTGTTGTTACTGTTGATGTTACCATTTATGTTTTTTTTATTATTATCAATAGTATCATAGTTTTCATTAATATTATTTTAAAATTACTATTATTATTTTTATTATTATTATTATATGATGATGGTGATTCTTCTTCTTCTTATTATTATTATTATTGTTATTATCATAATATTATTATCATTCTTCTTCTTCTTCCACTTATTATTATTATTATTATTATTATTATTATTATTATTATTATTATTATTATTATTATTATTATCATTATTATTATTTTTATAATAATAATAATAATAAAAATAATAATTATTATTATTACTATTATTATTATTATTATTATTATTATTATTATTATTATTATTATCATCATCATCATTAATAATAAGGGTTCAAATGACAATATAATTATATGTGCAGAAGAAGAAAGAAAAAAGGTAACAACATAAAATTTGTGTATGCATCAAACTAAGTTCATTTATGACATAATGTACTTTATAGGAGCACTGACACAAAAGATAAAACAAAAATATGCATATTGCATATGAACAGATGTGCATACATCTTAAAAATGTTATTATATATAATATTGATACATAAAACATCATTGGAAAAAAATTACAAAAAATTTCTACAATAGCATTATTACACCAAATAAGCTTCTAGCTTAACAAATGCAACTTTTAATTAAAGTCATTTAACCCTAATAATACATCAGGGGTAAAAAGAAAAACAAAATAAAACCAAACAAAACCCAAGTGTCTTTAAAATCAAAGTACTTAAAATGATAACTTTTCTTAAAAATTATATGTATTCCTAAACTATCCATTTTGGATATTTAAAATGTGGGCACCCACTCCGATTACATGACAGATGGAAAAAGGGAACAAGAGTGGCATAAAATTAGGGTAAAAAACAACCCAGGATGAGAACAGGTCTTTCTGTGCTTGTATATGGATGCCTATAAAGAGGTTTGTAAGCAAGCTGGTTTAATAGTTTTGTTGCTACACACCGATTTCCATACTTCATTGAAAACAAAATGATGGTTACATGAAATTGATTAATTGTGGAATCAACTATTTTGAATGTAACATTTCTTTTTTTTTTATTCTTTACCCTGGACTACAGTTGTACTACGGCCAACTTTTCAAATTTGAGGAAAAAAAACAAAAATCATTGTACATAAATCCAACAGTTATTAGGGAGACTATTTGCTCTCCTACAAAAAATATATATAGAACAATTTATCACCTTGAAAAAGCACATCAAACATTCAGTATAAGTTTAAAATAAAATCAGGACAATCTGGCTAAAATTACTACTTTGTCTTTAACTGTGAGAAGTTACTTCACAGTCAAAAACCTAGTAAACATTTATGTAAAGGTATGCATTATGGTTGGATTCTCAACTTCCAACATCAACAACTAGGCTTTATCAAATACAGAACCATGGAGCATGATACCCAGGACTTGGTCTAACCTTTCTGCCCATATAAAAAAAAAAACACAATGATGGAAGAAAAAAAAAACAACAACAACAGAATACCAGCAATTTGGTCAATCTCTCTGTTCTTATTAAAACAAATAAATGATGAAAAAAAAATGTTCTGCACCCTATTACCACAAAGTACAAAACTCAACAAAGAAATAAAGAGTAAATGTGACAATATTTCACATTGCACTGTTTCTTTGCGTCAGTGAAAGGGTTGAATACCCTGGTTTTCTCTGTCCCTCACAAAGAGTGCTGGTTCTGCTGGAGATACTCGGTGAGCAGCAGTGACGGAGGTCGGAAGCCTGGGTAGAGGTTCTCAACTTGTGTCTTACGGGACCCGTCGTCGTCGTAACCTGAGGCAGGGCCAGAGGAGTAAGAAATATAACATATGGGTTTGTTGGGTTGAAAAATGTCAAAGGCATCATGAAACAGAGAATGAAATGTAACCCAACCCATATAGTAAATTGTTTTTCTTGGTCAAACAATAACTATTAAGAGAAGCTTCCTTTTAGTTTTTTGTCTCCTAAGGTTGCCAAGAGACGCCAGAACAAACATCTGATAGTTTTTATTATGTGATGCCACACAGAGACAGCATGGAGATAACAGGAATTCTGTCTCAGCCAGCCAGATTCTACTGACACAGATCCAACCAATAGGTGACAGAATCTGACATACTATTATGCAAGACCCAGCAACCTCCCAGACAGGTCCATACCACTAAAGCAATTCACTCATAGCTCTTGTTAAGTTGAAAAAAAAGGGTTGTTTAGTTAAGCCCTTTAAGTTTGCTCCGACCAGAGGGGGGAGAGAGTGGAAAAGTTATTGAAATACATAAATTTTATGGATTCATTTGTTTATGCGTTTGCTCTTTTTCTGAGATAGGTAAATTGTTAACACATTCTCTGAAACAATTTCCACCCTTGAATAAAAGAGTAGATAATAATGAACACTGGCACGGTTTTCCCTGTTTCTTTTAATGAACACGGCAGTTAAAGCTCGGCCCTTGAGTTTGCAAGCTTGTACCACGCGCACGCAGTAAACCAGATCGGGTCACAAGTTCAATCACCGCATAATCCACTTTTGAGCTGTGTTCTAGAATGTTATCTAGTTTTATAATAATAAGGAGATTCTTTGTCGGCTAAAAACAAATAGAAGCATGATGAAAGCAGTTGATACGGATCAGGACAACATTGAAGCCACAAAACTCAACAAAGAAATAAAGAGTAAATGTGACAATATTTCACATTGCACTGTTTCTTTGCGTCAGTGACAGGGTTATATACCCTGGTTTACTCTGTCCCTTACAAAGAGTGCTGGTTCTGCTGGAGATACTCCGTGAGCAGCAGTGATGGAGGCCGGAAGCTTGGGTAAAGGTTCTCAACTTGTGTCTTACGGGACCCGTCGTCGTCGTAACCTGAGGCAGGGGCAGAGGAGTAATAAATATAACATATTGTTTTTTTGGTTGAAAAATGTCAAAGGCATTGATACGGATCAGGACAACATTGAAGCCAACACACAAACAAAAATAGGACCTCTACTTATTTAAATATCGAAGATTTAGCTCAATAGAACGAGCACCTTAATTTGATATCATTGATTAAAAAACAAAAACAGAGTGAAACCTTTTAACGACATAAAACTCGTAGAACCGATCAATACTTCAGAAAAAAACTAGTGCGACTTGTGAAGTTAGTTTTAAATGGTAGTCTCACCATGTGACAATTACGTTCAGTCATTAGTTTTCAAGCAATGGGCGTTTATGATCCAGGTACTATAATCGGTTCAAGGCTGGATAAGTTTGCTGCCAAGGCATGGCAATGAATGAAGATCGGTCTATCAGATAAATTACTTTGAATCATTTCTGTATGTGTGTGTCAGTAGGTCGAGTGAATTTCATGTAAACTGCATATGCTAAGTCAGTAAGATGGTTGGTATATCGGTAAAACAAGTGTTCCAAGTGTGTAGATTTTCTTTGTACCTGTGAATAATAATGGCACTTTCAATTCTTTTAGTCCTCTGTTTGTTTGATCTTGCGTTTTTTTATGGGCGGAGCAAAAGTTAATAGTTCAAATGATGTTTGGAGCTGTTGGAATGTAGAATTATTTATCGGCATGAAAAAACAAACCAAAGCCATATCTCTGTATCAATGGCATACAATGTGATTCTACAGTGTGTTGTTTGGGTATACTTTTTTGCATAAAGTATTTTCTAAATAATGTCATATACTTGGTGATAATTGTTTTACTGGGTAATGTACTTAGTGATATGATTTAACACGAGGAATAAATTCTGGTGCTATAGTTGTCATTTACGTTTTACTTTTACAGTTCAATGTTTAGGAATCCTTGTAGCCTGAATAAGTTTAAAAAGAAGGGAATTTTTTTAATCATATAAAATCACATATACACTGATCCCATTTCAAATTTTCACAAAAGATTTATATTTATTTGCTTAAACTGGGGATATGTTTTTCTAAAGAAAATATTGATCAGTTTATGATAGTAAAATTACTAAAATTAAAACACATTCCACAGACTGTGCGCTGGGCTTGGCAAGTTCGAGACTTACTTTGCGAGCGGAGATTTAAGTATTGGCACAGGGCGTGCAGCAGCATCCTCTCGTAGCTGCTAGATATGTCCGACAGGAACACTGACTTCGGAAACTCATGGAAGAAGGTGACGATCTCCCTTTCCAAGTTAGCAAGCATGCCCTAGAATTCAATGAACCAAAATTCAAAGGACAATTAATAGAAATACGCTTTAAGTTTAAGAGCACTCAAACTTTAAAAAATGTTAAGTTGATAGAGTTTGGGTAACCAAGAATTACGATCCTGTTTATGTGGCTTTCATGGCTTTACTTTGTCATGATTTAAGAACCTCAGCTACCTAGCAATTGTTATCTGCATTGGGTTCCAGAGTAAATTTCTCATTCCGACAGAGATTGGATACAGCTCTAACCATTGCGCCAATGGCACTTTAACCTCAAAATGCTAATTTTGAATTTCCATCTTCCTAATTTCTAGGAAGTTGTTGAGATGAGTGAAAAAATTATGGAGCAAAACACTTGTGTTAGAAAAAAATTAAAAGCTAAAAGCTGAAGCTTCAGTGTTTTCACTTAACAAATGAAACTACCTTAAATGAGTTGAGTTGAGTTAAGTTGGTTTAATGTCTAACGTTAGCACAATATAGGCTATATTGTGGACAGGAAAGGAAACCTGCCGATCGTGGGATTCAAACCATGGACGTGTCGATCTGGAGACCAATGTTCTACAACCTGAGTCAGTTCGCCCCCCACAAATGTTATGAGAGGTTTAAAACCACTTACAAAGTTTTTATCAAGACCAGTTTGATCCTATTTATAACACTGCAAAGACTGATAAAATCCCATTAGTTTATGCATTTGCTTTTTATAATTAATTTTCTAGTGATAAAAATATTATATGTAAGACATTCATTTCAAAACAATAACGATTTACTCAAAATCAATACAATAACTTATTTTCATATAGAAATGTAACCCTTGAATCATCCAATGTAAAATATCTCCTGTTTTGTATGTGATGATATGTCTAATATCTGTACGAGGATAAAAATCTATAAACTGAAAATAAGCATCTCGAGAGATCAGGCCTAAACTAAAATTGAACAAAACAAATTATGCCTCAAACATCCTGGTTGCCTTATAATTAATAATGTTTAATGTGTACTCGATCTGAAAAGTATGTTAGCTAACAAGTAACTCATGACTGTGGGAAAATATCCCCTCCATTCTTGAGAATTATGTTATCTAAATCTCCTTTGGAGACCTCCTCATTAGGAAAGCCAGGATACAAATAAGAGTACAAAAAATTCCATTTTTTCTACACACCTACTGATCACAAACTATACATAATAACACCATTTCACTCTGTAGTATGTATTTAGGTTCTTTATATTGCTCTCCTATTTTGACATTGACAACGACAGTGCCATGATCTTAACCCTAATCTCTTATTATGCTATGTCTGGTGCCCTTGTCCGTACGTCATAGGGTCTCTGTAGGGCCCATACTATTTAATTTACTAAAAATGACTTTTTGAGGAATACACACGATTTTAAAGAAAAATTTTCACCATAAGCAATCAATTTAAATTGAAAAAAAAACATCAACAAACAATGGGGGTCTTGACCCATTGACATAAGATTAACAAAGATTATGAAGATTTTGGACTATCTCACCATGGGAAGCTGGCGACGTTTGAGAAGAGCTCTCAAGTTTCTGTCCACTCTCTCGTAGCACTTTTGAGGGGTGTATGCTGGATTGTCTAATAGGGAGTGTAATGTTGTTGATGAAATCATTTGAATATGGCGAAGAACATAAAAAATAAGCAATAAAACTATTGCACATCAGTGGCAAGATATTTGATCCCCACCTGAACAATACTGTTCCAGCTCTTGGTTAAAAAGTCAAAAAATGTATAAAATAGCATACAATTCATTCAATAAATTGTAGATCCCCCTAAATTGTGTATACACCGTAAGCCCATTTTTGGGGGCCCAGTACATCTAACTTTTCACTACAGTATTCATTACACTGCACAGAAATGTGGGAATTTTTCATATTGAGCATTTAAGACAAAAAGACTTTTTTGTTTGTTTATGAGGCTGTAAATGTGAAATGAAACAAAAAATCTTTTAAAAAATATTAGATCTTATATTCTGAAAATTAGAAATTAAAAAAAAAGATATGTTTTTATGACCAGGGAACAGAACATGTCTGACTTTCCTTCCCTTTCCTAGACCTTTTAAAAATATTGCATCATCTGTAGCAGGTTATAACATGTTATCAGGAATTAAGATTCTGCTGACGGTGAGGAAAAAAGCTATTTTGACCAAAAAATGTGGAGATATGGGACGAAAGCGAACAAATAAATTTGCCTGATCGCAAGATTGAACATGGAAATTTGGGAATCCAATGCTTTACCACTTTTGCCAGCTTGTCCCGTACAATCGTAGTTGAATCAGGGACAAACGTTTTATCATTACACACTGGGAGCAGCATCACCTACCACTTCTTTTGTCGAGGATCATCACCCAAACATCCTCTGAGTTGCCAGCTCCTCCCTCCTTGTGCTCCACCACTGTCTCATTTTCTCCTATCTCCTCCTCCACCCCAACTTCCTCTTCATCCTCCTTTATGTCATGAAGGCCTCTGTAGTTCAGAACTCTTCTTTGTTCCTCCTCTGAACTCTCCACAAACCTGTTCCACATCTGAGCGAGTTCAAAAAGTCACAAAACTCTATTGACTTTCATTTCGAGTATAATATGTCAATGACAATTTATTCAGAGATGCTTTGATGGATGCTGGCACTTTCCAAACTTTAAAGAGAGAAAAAATACTATGCATGGGATAAAAGCAGGAGGATATATGACACAGAACAAGATTTCTTACTCAAGACTCTACCATAGAGGCTCAAGCTCTTAAACGACTCTTAATGCAAAATACCAGCATCCCTGAGCACTTCAGTTTCTCTGTATTCCTCTTAATATATGTATATTTATACATTGCAAGATACCGTTTTTTGGCAGTTTAAAGTTAAAAAATGCTTTTTCTTAGTTTATCTTTTAATTAAACACATTTGCATTCTGAACCAATCTTATCTGAGAGTGAAAGTGGTAACACATGTGTCCATCCAAAAAACAATGAGAGAAAAAAAAAACTTGCAAAGATTCACCTCCATTTTGTCTGGGTTGTTGAGGAGAGTTTCAAACAGGGAGGAACTTGGTTCTAGAGATGACATAGGGTCAGTCAGGGCCAACTCCTCATCTTTCTCCTCCAGATTCAGCAGATATTTCACTAACAGCATAATGAGAAAGAAAGAAATCTTTGAGAATCCCCATGAACAATTTATTTTCGATCATTGCTTTATAAACAGAAGAGAGTACATTGTAACATTTAAATTTTATAAAGATGGTAGTTCCTGAGCATCTCTGCGTAATAAAAAGCAGTACAAAAAGAATTTTGTTTAACATTTTAAGCATAAAGAATTAAACTTCATATTTACATACATAATTATATTGGGATACAATTATGTTATCGACAAACCTATATCATATATAGTGTGCAAAAAATATTTGGTCATTTTTAACACATTTGCCTATAAATATATATCATTACTTATTTAATAGCAAGTTAAATTTCAGATCAATAAATACAAAGTAAGAATTCAAATCTAAAATTTCAAAACTAAGACGTCCTCAGACAACTTATAGTCACCTTGCTAAAATAAATGAGCTATCTCACATATAGAGACTCAAATAACACTGACCAACCAGAAGAATCTTTGGAATGTTCCCCATCTACCTGTGGTATAACTTATAAAAGAATTCGAGAGGAACACATTTTTTAAATCTTAATTTAAAATCACCTTGATTTAAAAAAGTACAGTCGATTTTCCACAGTTCCTTTTGTTTTACTAAAAACTACTGAATTTGAGATCTAGGCCATTATGTTAGCAATATGACGTTAAAATGTTAAAGGAAACTTACAGTTATCAACACGCCTTGCCCTTCTCACTCCTCGCCTCCGACCATAATTGGCCAAATTTTCCTGGGACACCGAGATATGGGTACGGCGATGGCGTACTTTCTGGCACGTCTGCCTGTGACTATGCACCGACTGGGTGTCAGAATCAGCTTCTTCATCAGTTGTTGGAATGTTGTTCTCAACATGTCTGGTACAAACAGAAAACAAGAACATCCTAAGGTTTACATTTTTGTTTTGTTTAGTTTTTACAAAAAAAAAGTATTAGGCCTGTAGTAACCCCCCCCCTAAAAACAAAAGGATAATATTGATAGCCCATTAGCTTTCTAAATCTCACGCCATTATGTCTGCAGTCTGTGATGGTGAAATACACTTCATTCAGAATTTTTTCTCTATCCAAAGGTGCTAGTTTGCTGTACACGAGGAAAACTATCTACCCTATTCTCACCTCTTACTCAAACATTAACACTCCTTTGAAGCCATGAGTATGTTCTACCTCATTTTCAGCTTCTTTAGCAGTGCCTGACAGTTTGTCTGTCTGTTTGTCTCTTTCTCTCTACTTCTCTCTGTATATTTGTGGTGCTTGTATGCACTCTTTTCTTCCTTATTATCTTCGTCCTTTGCTGTAAATTTCTCTCTTTTTTTTATAAAGTTACATTTAATCAACTGCTTCTCATAAAGTCTCTCATATGTCGTGATGTTTAGTAATAATAGTACCTCTCTCTACCTTTGTTGGAGACATGTCTCCCTCTCTGGCAATCAGTTTTGTGCATTTACTATCCTATAGATCAATAATCAAGGCTAACATCATTGCCAGCCAACTTGCCTGCATCTCAGCTCTGGCTGGTTTGTCCACTTGTGACAACATGTAAAGATATTTATAAGAAAAAAAGAATCTTGCAGTCCTGTCATACTATGTTGCAGTCATAATACCAATGGCCAGGATTAACTATATGAGCGTCGTAAAAACAGGTGCATACCATCAACTTAAGCGTACCGTTACGATTTAAAGCGTAGTTCAGTTAAAAAATAATTGTGAGAGTTACATACTAGCCCTGTCCAAGTTACTCTGTGATTTGACTCAGAGTTAAAAAGAAGATCTAGATAAATCAAGATTAGAGATCTATTCAAGTTGCTTAACTTCTAAAGATTCAGAAAAAAAAAATGGTACTTAATAGTTATTTGATCTAGATTTTTTACCAGCGTCCCTCATCACATACCGGGATGATACCCACCCACACCCACAAACAGACTGGGATTAATACAGCCCGGCTGACCAGTGTCCCTCACAAAAGACATACATACACACAGGGAAAAATACGTAGATATAGACTCTATAGACCTTTAAAAAAAATAAAATAGAGATCTAGATATCTAGAATCTAGGTTTAGATCTAGATAGATTTTTAATCACAGCCAATCTAAGACCCCAGAAGGTTACAAGGCTAGCTAGATCCTACCTATTATTTGGGTCATAATTTTCAATGTATGACCCATTATAAAATGAATCATTGTCGTTTCCATTTATCAGCCCCATTTTTAAGCTTTAAATTTATCAGACTTTGGTAAAATCCAGATAATTTTAAACTAAGCTTAAATATTCTTGATTCTTTTCGGGTTTGTGGTAGGCAAACAGCGAACTCCACAGATTTCCGTCACTGGTGTAATCATAACATTAGAACACTTCGAAAACAAGAAGCCATGAACTTGATGGCTGATTAGCTGATGAAACGAAAAATGATAAGGTCAAAGGCATACGGTGTTCTCCTGGCTTTTTTTATTATTATTATTTTTTTTTTTTATAAAGCTGCAAGTTATTATGTCGTACACGTGTCTTGTTATTACATTAATGTCTAGGGTAGCCTGGTGTCACAAGCTCCTGATTCTTAAATATTTCCCCATTCCAGTAAACGAACTATTGTACAGAGAGCAAAATTTAACAACTAGATAGGAGAGGACTTCAAATGGATTAGTTCGATATAATATTATAGCCATGTATTTGTAATCACTTAGAAATCCTTCTGGGATGGTAAAGTTGGTGTGTAATTAACTGTGCATTAACATGAGATTATGAGTAAAGAAACGTACTGATTTTGGGGATTGATCAGTACTTATGTTACAGGCTCAGACAAGAGTCCTGGTGTTGGGGCACTGGTCTATGTGTGACAACACGTAGGTTAATGCCCTGGCTTAATCTCCGCCCTGTCTCGTGTGAGGCAAAACATACAATTTTCAGACGCCAGTCTTGGTGCCTGTCCACAATATAGCCGATATAGTGCTGATGTTGGACGTTAAATCAACTCAAGAACGGCTCCACCCCAGACGTGACCCACACCAATCAACTGGCATTCATTCTTCGTTACGTCCGTAAAGCTGGTCTACCTGTAGAGAATTTTAACCTTGATCCCAATAGTGGTGCAAAGAATCGCGCCAAAAATTCTGACAGTTTTGGACACTTTTGGACTGAAGCTTAAAAACTGACGTGGTCAAAGCTACGATAATGATTGTAACATGGCTGGACGCCTCAGTGATGTGCAAGCCCGTATGAAAGAGATAAATCCCAAGGCTTCCTTTGTACCCTACATGGCCCATTCTCTAAATCTGGGTGGTGTTTGTGCAGCTGAATGGTGCGTAGACGCAGTAATCTTTTTTCGGATTCGTCCAAGCATTGGACAATTTCAAGCTCTGTACATTGTTGGGGCTAACGTATATATGAACCTACACCCAATTCATTGTTAGGAACTAGATGGTCTGCCCGACATAATGCAACAGTAACATTAAAATCCAACTACAAACAGATTATATCATAACTGCTTAACATCACAAGTGACATGAAAAAATCTCCACAAACACGTGATGAGGCATCATCCTTGCAAAACAAAATGAAAAATTTTGAATTTGATGTGATGTGTGTGTTATGAAAACAAGATATGGCAAACTTTAACAATATAAACAAAAAACTACAGAAAACAACACTAAACCTGAGAGTCAAACAAAAGAAGTACGATTCTCTAACAACTTTCTTAACAGGAATTCAAGACAATTTCGAAAGAATCAAACAATCAGACACACCTTTCGTCGAAGAGCCTTCCTATCAATACAAACGCAATGCAAAACGCAAGCGCTTCCAAGACGAAACCAAAGATCTTGAAGTCCTTTTGCCGCACCGGAGGCAGTTTAGAATAAAACAATTACTTTCCATCGTTGACTACATTTGATTGAGCTTGAAAAACGAGGAGACACCTACAAGGTATTGGCTCAAGATTTTCGCCTTCTCTTTTATCTTCACAAGAAGCCTACCACAAACATTCACGACACAGCATCTCGCATTCAGAGTCAATATGAGGACAATATAGAGCCATAATTGCTTGACGAACTGGCGAAAACTGGCGAAATCAGTCTGAAGATACACTTTCTCCTCCCCGGCCCCTTCAAGATCTGCACGAAAGTGGTGCAACAACAGCTTTCCCAAATGTAGAGATCGCACTGAGGTTCTTTCCATGCCCATCGCCAGCGAAGAGGGGAAAAGATCCTTCTCCGTACTGGAACGAGTGAATCTGAAACGAACAAATCTCTCGACTTTGAGGACATTATCTGAGACATGTGCCCAGCAAAAAGCCAGGAGAGAAATATAAGGTATGTTTTCATAATGTGTTGTGAATGTGTTTTAATGAAGTAATCCATCACGAAGCAAGCAAGCATGGATAGGTTTCGGCTACCTTTGTAACTTTGTAACAGAAATATCTATAAAATAAGGTTCTTGTCGTCGTTTAAATCCACATTATTGGTGGATACCTGACGGCCTACATCTACATCTAATCGCGTTTTACAGTAGTTTTCAACCAGAACGGGATTATCATTCGGCAGTAGTAGCATCAACGCCATCGAGGGGTCCCGAGGCTCAATTGACAGTTAAGGGCCCCGCACTTAGTTAACGCGGCCCTGGATACCAGTCACATAATACTGAACAAACACAACCAATAATGGACGGATTCGGATGAAAGAATTTGCCCAATCGAGGGATCAAAGTTCAACACTACATGCTTTTAAATAGAGAATAATAATAATAATAATAATAATAATAATAATAATAATAATAATAATAATAATAATAATAATAATAATATTAAAAGAGCTACATAATTATGCCTGTAGTCTTCTTTGAGTAGACTATGGGATCAATATAAATATAATGGTTGTTGCCTTCATTCTATAAATCGGTAATTTCTTTGGTTCTAAATTCGTAGTATTAGGGTTGATATTACGTTCCAAATGTACATTTTATAAAAGCACCATTAAGCCGCTCAAAAAAATACATTATAAAGCCTGCTTCACGTTTTGGTATCAAGTTTGGTGTCTCTTACTCCTGTTTTTTTTAGACTTATCTTGAAAAAAAAAAACGAAACAATTCATGCTATTTGTAGAGATAAACTTTTCTTTTGTTTCATATTTCCTTTTTCCCCCAAAGAAAATCCTATTCGCGAGGGGTCCCATGACAAGCACTTGACTTTATGCGCTGCTTCCCAGAGATACTGTGTGGATACCAGCAGAACCCCGTCACCCATTAGGCTGATACGACTGTAACCTGGGGCCAATAAGCCCCTCGCTAGCAAACACGACGTTTGAAAAAAATAAAATAATGTCCTCTTGTTGAGTTGTTGTTGTTGTTTGTTGTTTGTATCGCGGTTCGTTTTAGAGTTGTTTTTGTTGTTGTTGTTCTTGTTGTTGTTAATGTTAATGAGAGAAGGATGTTGATGCTATCTATGTTGTTGTTGTTGCTGCTGCTGATGTGTTTTCCGAGGTTTTCTATTGACAACCCCTTGGCACTGGTCTTAAAACTATAACATTCTAGACCTACGTTGCCAGGACAAAGTGGCGAAAATCATGTCCTTTTGAGGTTGTGAAATTTCTGTGCGAAAAAGGACTCCCTCAATGGTTTATGACTAGTAATTTAAATCTGCACATAAAGGTAACTCTCTTGGATTGTTAGAACGAATGGCTGAGTTGGGTCCAACCTTAGCGATACGGCAGCAAAGGAAGTGGTCACGCGTCATATTTATCATCTACTATTGTTGATGAGTTTGTAGAAGAGTGTTGATGGCCAAAGTAAGATTAGTCATCATTGAAGAAGTCAAAGAGGCAACGTAGTACAGTATTAGTGTCGAATCCACCCCAGATGTCACCGACACCAATCAACAGACATTCATTCCTCGTTACGCGTCAGTAAAGCTGATCTACCAGTAGAGAATTTTAACCTTAATCCCCATAGAAGCACATGATGCAAAGTCTCTCGCGTCAAAAATGTTGACAGCTTTGGACATTTTTGAAAGTTTAGAATAAACAACTTACTTTCCATCGTTGACTACATTTGATTGAGCTTGAAAAACGAGGAGACACCTACAAGATTTTGGCTCAAGATTTTCGCCTTGTCTTTTATCTTCACAAGAAGCCTACCACAAACATTCAAGACACAGCATCTCGCGTTCAGCAGCAATATGAAGACGGCATAGAGCCATAATTACCTGACGAACTGGCGTCGAAATCAGTCTGAAGATACACTTTCTCCTCCCCGGCCCCTTCAAGATCTGCACGAAAGTAGTGCAACAACAGCTTTCTTAAATGTAGAGATCGTAGTGAGACTCTTTCCATGCCCATCGCCAGCGAAGAGGGGAAAAGATCCTTCTCCGTACTGGAACGAGTGAAAGTAGACTCATGCAACAATGGGACAAGCGAACCTGCGGCCTAGCTCTGTTGACGATTGAATCTGAAACGAACAAATCTCTCGACTTTGAAACCATTTTCCGAGACATGTGCCCAGCAGAAAAATATAGGCTAGAGTGTAACTTTTCATACTGTGTTGTGAATGAATTTAATTGAAGTAATTCTTCACGAAGCAAACAAGCATGGTTAGGTTTTGGCTGCCTTATACTTTGTTACAGAAACATTATCTATAAAATAATATCCTCCACATTATTGGTGGATATCAGCCGGTCTACATCTACATCTAATCACGTTTTACAGTAGTTTTCCACCAGTACGGGGTTAAAATGCGGTAGTAGTAGTAGTAGTAGTAGTAGTAGTAGTAGTAGTAGTAGTAGTAGTAGTAGTAGTAGTAGTAGTAGTAGTAAAAGTAGTAGTAGTACATGTACTGTAGCATCAACGCCATCGAGGGGTCCCGAGGCTCAATTGACAGTTAAGGGTCCCGCACTTAGTTAACGCGGTCCTGGATGCCAGTCACATTATACTGAAGCTATTCAACCAGTAGTGGACAAATTCCGATGAAGGAATTTACCCAAACAAGGAATCAAAGTTCAACACTCCACGAAAGGCAGGTTTAGGCTCCTATTAACCATGCTAAGTCTACATTAGTGATCTTCTCTCTATCACTTTTGTGTTTCTTTATCTCTACTATTTGTCGTACACTTACTATCTACACACCTATATGCCTACTATCTATTTAATAACTCTGCCGCGACTGTCTTTTAGCCACCATGTTGGAATCTATAAATGTGTTGTCTTATCTGTATGCTTACTATTGTATGTAGCACTGAGTGTTTCTTTCCGCGTAGCTCTTTCTTTAAATATGTCAGTCTGTCTGAATGTGTCTGTCTGTCTGTCTGTCTATCTGTCTCTGTCTCTTTCTTTCTCTCTCTCTCTCTCTCTCTCTCTCTCTCTCTCTCTTCTATTCTATCCATCTATCTCTATCGACAATGCATTACACCCATCTATATATCTATTTATCTATCTAACCCGTTGATCTAATTTTACTCTGCTTCCTTTTGAGTATCTCCTGCAGATTTTTTTGTTCTCTGCTAAGAGGACGACGCAATTTACGTTTCTCAGATTTTTTTTAATGTTTCTGCTACAATTTTTTTGTGTCAGAAATATACTACTTTTGCGGAATACAAATAATGTGTATACATGTGAAATAAATAATTATGTTAAAAGAAGTCCCTGCCTTACACGTTTTAATTTCATTGTATGCCGTCAGTTCTTCATTAATTCTCATGACACATTTCTGATACAAGTGGAAGTTTGCAAACAGACGTATGTCTTTGCCAACCACCCCAATGTTTTCTAGACATATAATGGTCTCTGAGTGGTGAACTTTGCCGAACACCTTTGCATAATCAATGAAGCAAACATATATTTTACTTTGTCTTCAATATTTTGTGTGTGGCATTGCCCAGACAGAAAATGGCTTCTCTAATCAAACTGTTTTCTTGGGAAAAATTGCTGTGGGCCAACTTCACAGCTGGTTTTATTTTATTTTCAAAAGAATATTCATATCAATTCACCAATCTAGTTGTTCTGAAATCCGAGCATTCCTTCGTTTTAGGTTTCTTGGGAAACGTGATTTTCAATGACTTTGCAAGTTTGGCAAACATGTTACATTTAGAGTATACTTCTTGAAAAGACAACTCATAGCGATGAGGACAAAAATTTAGTTCTTTATCGAGCAGTGCTATTTTTTAAAAACATATTGGTCTTATAGTTTTTATTTCTGGTTTTCCCCACAATAATAGTCCGTTTCCGAGCTGGCGTGCCGTCAAAATCAAACTCATCCCTTTGGTCTCTCCTTCCCACACTCACACACACACACACATACAAACATACATACATCCTGGTATTTAAATAAAATATTTTCTTTTCCTTTTTGTATTCAAGATAAGACGAAATTCACTTTATTAAATTTGCTTCAATCTAGACGCATGGCCTGGAAATGCGGAATGTTCGTGATTTGGCTTTATCTTCTGTTTTGTTGTTGTTGTTTTTTGGTCTCACACGGAGAAGATTAAGAAGCATGGAGCAGCCATTTTTCCATTAGTGTAGGAGAGTCAGCCCACACGTTAACAGATTCGTCTCACAACACCAATACAATGTGTGCAGTGGCTTTGTTGTGTCTTCTCGCCATCACAGGAGGTAAGTTTAGTTAGTTAAATTCTCTTGATTCCTTGTGAGACATAGGACCGCAGCAACTACCGTCCACCTGACTCGGTTTTGGCTGGTCCTCTTCAGCTCGGCCCATGTGGTACCGGCAGCTTATATCTCTAGTTGACGCTTCTCCGCCAAGTCTGCTTTCGACGGCACTCTTTTATTTTGTTATAAGGTTAGTTAAGTTGGTTGTTTGGTTGGTCCCTTTATATCCAATGACCAAATGTTAGCAGCCAGACTATATCGTTGATGGGATCCAAGACTGATGTCTCACAATTATACGTGGTATCACAAAGAGACAGTGCGGTTATATATGTACGTACCAGAACTCCTGCATCACACTTTACTGACACGGATCCTACCAGTAGGGGGCTAAATACGAAAAATAAATTCCCGATCGTGAGTTTTGATCTGGGTGATTCCCAAATTGGAGCCTAACACTCTACCACTTTTGCCAATTATCTCCTTTTGCTACACGGCATGGAAACAATCTTGTATTCACTAAAATATAATTATTCTGTTCATAAACATCTAAGACTAATGAGTATAAGTAGAAATCTATGTCTAATGTAAATTAGACTAATGATTGTGAAAACAATGTCAAAGTGTCTGTACTTCAACGGCGTGAAGCCACGAAATCGTAACACGTTTTTGACAGATTCCATGCAAGACTAGGTTGAACAAAAACCCAACAACAACAACAAACACACAATAACAAAAAAGCAACGAACAAAAACATGATTGTAACACTAATTATATTTGTCAATTTGTATAGTAGTTTAACTTTTGTTCTATTTACTGTTCTAAAAGGCATGTTATAAAGGTGAAACGTCTTTTATGCATAATACCCTGATGTGTTTTCCACTTCGCTTTGGTGGTCGTGGTATAATAATATATAATAAAAATTGACTATAAAACTTCTAACAGACTTTAAGTATTAATTGAATTCTAGTCGAAGGGAATCATTTTTCCTGTCACAGACATACGATTTTAAGTATTCCGCAAATCGATTTCAATGTTTTGTGGTTTTATTATGCGTTATGATTTGAACATGTAACCTAGTCGCTCAGAAAAAAACAACAACTTGTAACATCTCTCTTTTTATTATCAAAGTAGATTCGATTGCTTGTCTTTGTTTAACATGTCTGTCCATATTACGTATATTAACCCGGACAGTTTTGTTTGACGTTATTGAGCGCAACTTTGTACTCAATCCTCGACCAAATGTATAGGTTTTTGGAATATTTTTTTTAAACTCAAAGGGGAGATAGATAACATAGGGTCTTCTGAGAAGAACCCACCCCTTCCATAGTATTGCAATTTTTTCGGCCCTTAACTCCTCACAATATGGGGAGGTCGTGCCACACCGTTTTCTAGATGGCTGCACTCAGTCCATAACTCCCATATACAGATTATATATTATTAGGTGCTTAGGTGGTTAGTTGGTTGGATGGTTGGTTGGGGGGTGGGTTTATTTACATTATACATACATATAAAATTATATGCCATCTTTGAGCATTATCATTATCCTCTATTTCCTTTCCTCTTTCAGCGGTGAGCGGGTCTGGAACCATCGAGGACAGCTGTCCTGCGGCGCTGTTAGGCAGAGTGGACATTTACTACCTCCAAGTGTGGGAGAGTTCCTGCTTCTACTTCGGCCTTAGCGACAAGAAAAGTTACTCCGCAGCCTCCGCGTTCTGCAAGGAAGATGGCGGCACGCTGGCCATGCCCAAGTCCAAATCTCTCAACGACTTCCTCACCAACCAAGTAGTCTCCTACTACGGCGTCGGTGGGGAATTCGTCTGGATTGGGCTGGACGATAAGAAAAACGAAAGTGCGTTTATATGGGCAGACGACACTAAGATGACTTGGGATAATTTCGCGCCTCAGAATGGTCCTTCTAATATTTGGATTGTCAGAGACACTGAAGACTGCGCAGCTATGGATGATCAAGGACTTTGGCACGACCACCGATGTGTAGATAATCAAGTGTTGTCTTGGGCCGGTTGGGCCAATTCAGCCATGTTCTTTATTTGCCAGTACACAATTGGGAATAGATGATTGATATGTTAAACGCGACGCCATGGTTACATTCGTTGAAAAAAAATGCTGTGTAACATTGAATAAAGTGTCTTCTGTCTCTTGTCCTATCTCGTTTAAAATATTAAGTTTTGGATGACTGGATGAAATAGTTTTGTTTATTTGTTCTTTGTTAAGTCATTCGAATATCAAATTTCTAATTTGTAACACCAACCGCCCCCCTCTCTAAAAGCAAAGCAAATGCCCCTTTTGTCAGTTGTTTTTCAATCCACACGTATCATTTTGGCTCTTCGGTTTTACTGTTATGTTTTGTTGGGTGGTTTTCATTGATTGTGTGTGTGTGTGTGTGTGTGTGTGTGTTTGGGGAGGAACAGAAGGAGGAGGGATAACAAACGTGCACATTTGGAGGCTGAAATATCTATTTGATTAATACCATTAGTGTTTAGATTATAAGTAAGCTCATAGAAAGTATGAAAATTGACTTAAGACTGTAAGATGTCTTTTATAATCTCTGTTTTGGCTCTCGAACAAATAAATGTACAATGAGCATACAACATTGTGATGATGTAGGTATGCAATGCTGAGGACCGTTAGAATGCATGTTGTTTAGGATTTTAGAATAATTTTTTGAAACACAAAGGGGAGATAGATAACATAGGGTCTTCTGAGAAGAACCCACCCCTTCCATATTATTGCAATTTTTTCGGCCCTTTACTCCTCACAATCTCGGGAGGTCGTGCCACACCGTTTTCTAGATGGCTGCACTCAGTCCATAACTCCCATATACAGATTATATATTATTAGGTGCTTAGGTGGTTAGTTGGTTGGTTCGTTGGTTGGGGGGTGGGTTTTATTTACATTATACATACATATAAAATTAGAATGCATGTACCTTTCTGAATTCTGATCATTATATTGTTCATAACAAAACGTAGAAACACAAAGTTCTATTTAGTGATCACTTACTGACTTAGTAAGAATTCATGGGGTGAGAAAAAAAACGGGACCCTAAATTCATTCCTTTTTTTAAATAACCATGGCATTAATTTTTTTAGAGAGCACTTGTTTAGATGGTTTTTCCCAGATACGGAAAATTTAAAGGGAAAGTTTTCTGAAAATGTTACCAACAATGAGAATCTGATTAAAAAAAACACAACAACTAATATGTACCGTTCTTAAATTAGAGCAGGATATTTCGATTCCCACTAAAAAAAAAAAACCATTCCAAATTAAACAGTAATCTTGTAAAAAGATTTTTTAAGAAGGCTACTAAAAGACTACTTAAAAATATGATAGGGTTGTTGTGCCATTTAAATAATTTACAATTAAGCTTATGAAATGGAACTTCATCCACATTCGATTCCAGCCTTATGTTCCACATGGAATCAAGAGGCTTAAAAGAGGCTTAAACTAACTAACATAATCATTCGATTAGTGGAGTTAACTTCATAATATGGTTTCTTATTTAAAAAAAGGCAAAGAATATGCACCCACGATGACGACGATCGAAAGAAGATCGTGTGTGGCAGTACATATAAAATTATTTTTATTTTCATGATAAGTGGTGCCCAGATACAGACTTAAAATTAATGTAGGCTGCGCCTAGCTGCTTTCACTGCGTTGCATTTTTTTGGTTTGTTGTTTTCTTGTTCCGCTACTTCTCCTTAAGTAGGGTTCATTGGAAAAAAGTTTTCCACTGAAATATGGTACAAAGTTCTGCTATGTATGGTGTACATGTGTAGCATTGTTTAGTTTGGTCTTATCTTTAGTTTTCTACCAGGTGGAAAAACCTACAGGTAACAAGATAACACATAGAACTGGTCTTGTCTTGCCAATTTGTCTGCCTGCCTGCCTGCCTGTCTGTCTGTATGTCTGCAATCGCTTGTCTGTCCGTTTGTCTGTCCGTCTTTCTATTTGTCTTGTCAACCTGTCGTCCGTATGTCTGTTTGTTTTCTGTCTGTCTGTGTGCCTGCCTGTCTGCAATCGCCTGTTTGGCTGTCTGTCTATCTGTTTGGTTAACCTGTCGGTCTGTCTGCGTGTCTGTCTCTCTGTCTCCCTGTCTCTCTCTCTCTCTCTCTCTCTCTCTCTCTCTCTCTCTCTCTCTCTCTTTCTCTCAGTCTCTGTCTGTTTCTGTCTTTGTTATTATGGCAACTATAATTTTTTTTCAACTTGTTAACTTGTTGAAAAACCCTAGCTTTAAAACTAGAACGCATCGCAACTTTTCTGCTACAGTAATAAGACAGGAGCCCTGGCAATGCCTTGCTGTTTCTGTGTGACAGCGTGTAAAATTGTCAGACGTTAGTCTTGGGACCTGTCAATGATATAGCATAGCTGGTGAGGCTGGACGTTAATAAACCCACCAACTAGTCAACAAACCAACTAATCACTTAAGCAACCAAGTTTACTAGTCCTAGAGACAACTTTTTCTTTTGGTAGACTGAGTATTCTTTTTCCTAGGATCTGCTGCATTCCAGTAATTTATTGAAACAAACTTTATACATTGTATTTCAAACCCTACTTTAAACGACTAAATCCTATTGAACGTACTGATTTAGAGAAAACAACAACAACAACAACAACAACAACAACAACAACAACAACAACAACAGCAACAACAACAACAACAACAAACGATGTAAGCTCTATCGATAGACTAAATCTAGATCTCGCCATCCAATCTATAATTGAAACAATTATACGATGATCATCCGGCGCAACTAAAAGTAGGCTAGGCGTTTCCTCTGCCCTTTCAAATGGGAACGTAAGGATACTAAAAAAATGCAATGCACGCTAGGTCTAATTTTTAGCTACCGCACTTAGGGTTAGATATAGATCAAGTTCCTAAAAGAAGATCAGAAAAAAGAAAGACTGAAGTTGTTTCTCACGAACTTATATAAAAAGAAACGGGATCATGACACACCCAAGTTTCTCTCTTACGTCTAGATGAGTAAGTTATAAAGAATTAGAGTTAACTAACGGTCTTTGGTAAGAAACGACGCTGTAACTGAGAAAAAGCCGCATAAGCTTATTCATAAAGCTTTCTTGATCATTGTTGGACACAAGCTCGGATAAAACCAGTTGAACAGAAACCAACAGCTTTCATCGCAAAGACTGTGCTCATATTATTTTTTTTTAAACAGGAAAGCTGGACACCAGCCACCGTAGCGATTATCACATAAATTCGATAAGACTACTACAAGTTGAGATGTGTGTGTGTGTGTGTGTGTGTGGGGGGGGGGGGCAAAAAACATCAAATATCCCAGCACTAAGGAAAGCCGTCGAAAGACTTAACGTCAACCATCGGCCAAATAAGTAATACACAAGAGAAAATATATATTCTGACAACTCGGTGACTTGGTCTGCACTTGAGGAGGCTTCGAGATGGACATATGGACATCATCATCATCGATATTAATTGAAAGCTTTGGCTAATCAGTCAGGACTGTTTTTAAAACGTCCAGCATAAATTGAAGTCGGCAATTTCACTAAAGATTGCCGTATATATTGCTTAAAAGTTGTTTGTACTAGATATATATTGTACCTATATTAGACATACTATTTTATATATTAAATTTGTATTCTAACACAATCTAGTGTACCACAGTGAGGTGATTTGGATTGCACACTTTATAAGCCACTTAGACTCACCGGCTTCTTGTCTCGTAATAAAATCTGAAGCAAAAGAACGAGAAAGTCAGGAAGTGGGTAATAATCATACATTATAGACACAAGGAATCCATGTACAGCCTTAATATGTTCCATTCAAGGGATGCAACACCCATTTACAAAAGGAACACAAGGTAATACATGATTATTTCCATTACATTTGTTATTCTTCAATTCTAATTTGTTGTACTTACAGAGAATGGACAGCTCTTCTTTAGGCTTTGGACTCTAGAAAGCATAAAAAAAAAATAAAAAAAAAATAATGAAAATAATAATAATGATAATAATAATAATAATAATAATAATAATAATAATAATAATAATAATAATAAAGCATTAGGGAAAACGCTCGAAAGACTTAACGACAACTATCGGCCAAATAAGTACTACGCAAGATCGCCCAAAACGAAGAAGAGTTTTTATCGCTTTTTTATTTTTTTTTTAAATCTGCTCCTACTTTTTTTAATCTGTGACTGTGAAGTTGCAAATTGTGGTCATGAGTAGTTGGTTACGCGCTTACAGCGTACTGGATCGAGACGTAGCCTACCAAACATACAGGCATAGTAATTGAATAGACAATCATTTGCATCGTATTCCAAAGTTTCAACTCTATCATTAAATTTGTAGGCACCACTGAGTCATATTACATTGTTACGGTTAAGGCTGAGTAGGCTAAAATAAAAAATGCTTTTGTATTATTCTGGCCTACCTACTGTATGAATCAATACAGATTATCACTGTCAACCTATTAAGAGACCATAGATCCATTCTGACAACTCGGTGACTTGGTCTGCAATAATAATAATAATAATAATAAAAATAAAAATAAAAATAAAAATAATAATAATAATAACTTGCATCTATATTACAAAAAAAGATATTGGAGATTAAATAATTTTTATCAAGCTTTTTACAACGGTTAAAAATGTAATATTATCGATTGCCTAAGACATTTTATAGCGGTCATCGCTTTGATAGAATGAATTCGAGTTGAGTTGAGTTCGTTGCTAAACGCCATCGATTGTCAGCCTTTTTTTTTTGCTCAATTGTTAACAGGTTTCAAGACCGACGTCTAACAAATTTATGTGCTGCCACACACGAGGCAGGGTAGGGAAACCTGGACTCCAGTCTCAGTCGGTTACTTTATAATGACATCGACCCAAGCAGTCGGGGCTGAAATTGGACAATTATAGACCGATAGTGGGTTTCGAACCGCGGACCTCTCGACCCGAAGACAACGATCTATCACTTAAGCCAGGTCGCCCCTCGCTTCTGTATGGAACCTACCAGCCTAATGGCACCGGCCACTGTGAGTGAGAGCGAGTGAATTCATCTCGCCACATCGCTCACCACACCCCCTCCCCCTTCTGCCAATACCATGCCATGCCAATGCAACGCCAGTGCACAGTTGGTATCTTGTTTCCACGCTGAGTACATGTAGTAGAATGTAGGGTTAGATATTTGGTTGTCTTTGAGAGCCAATGCGACTCTGTACCGCCATACCAGGCGACGATTTTCATCCTACAAAGTGAAATCATTTTTCGATTCAAGTTCAACTTTCAGTGGACACTCTAACTGTAACTCTAAACTATCTCTGGAGCTAGGTCCGGTTCGATTCGAGGCATTTTTGCACCAAAACTTTCAATTCTAAATTGATTTCAAACACCTTTTTAGAAAGTGTTAAAGTTATGTGGAACTTTAATTTCAAAACCAAAGTGAGTAGATATCTTTTTGTGTGAAATGTAAAATGATTGTATACGAGTATGTACTTAAAAGATCTTGATTTGCTACTTAACTGAGAGGAACCGGCATAATGCACCATACCAGTGTGCTTGGGTCAGAGGTTCCCAAAGAGGATCATGAGTGACGACGGGTGCAAAGCCTGATCATTGTTTTCGTGCTGCCACACAAAGACAGAGCAGGGATACCATAACTCCCATTTCAGCCGGACTCCAGCCTATACAGTAGAAGAACAAATCCGGCAAATATTTTTGCCTGACTGAGATAGAGCAGGATCATCTAAGCTAAAGACAAGCGCTCAAACAGGTCACCTTGAAAACCGTATGTAGTTTTGCTTTCTTCAAAGGCATCTTATAGCGTTCCCCAAAGTAATAATATATATACACACACAGAGATAGAAAAAGAGAGAGAATGACAGACACAACGAGAGAGAGATGGATGGATAGATAGATACAATTAATACTGAGTATCGCATGGAATAGAGAGAGAGAGATAGATAGATAGATAGATAGATAGATAGAGAGAGAGATAGAGAGAGAGAGAAGAGAGAGAGAGAAGAGAGAGAGAGAGAGAGAGAGAGGGAGAGATAGAGGAGAGAGAAGGAGAGAGACTTCTTACTTTGTATTTTTTCAATCTCTACTCAACAAGATTATTCTCAAGCGAAAACATCTTGACTTGCCTGAGTAATCGATTTAAGATTAATATAAAAGAACAAAAAACAAAACAAATGTAGATGAAAAAATCATCCAAAAAGAGAACAAGAAAAAAACAAAAACGAAGAGTGTCAAGTTGATGGCACTTTCCTGATCAAATAAAAAATCTAATTATACAAGAAACGCGCAAACCTGTGTTACATTACAATGTCCCCAACATGGGAACTACCATTCTGTCTGTCTGTCTGTCTGTCTGTTTGTATCTGTATGTCTTTACCTCTGTCTCTGTCTCTGCCTGTCTCTCTTTTGATTCTATCACTCTGTCTCTTTCTCAAGCTCACTTTCTTTTCTCTCTCTCTCTCTCTCTCTCTCTCTCTCTCTCTCTCTCTCTCTCTCCCTCCATTCTGAGGGGCGAACTGGCGCAAGTGGTACAAGTGGTATAGGCTTGGTCTCCTAATCGGGAAGTGTCTGGTTCAAAACCCACGATCGGACAGCATTTTTGTCATATGTTAGTGCTGCTGACGTTAGACGTTAAGAGACCAACTCATTCACCCAGTTTCTCCATTTCTTCCTCTTCTTTTCCCCCCTCCTCTCCATCCATTATTAATCTGTTATATATTATTAAACACGTTAACACACTTTAAAAAGAAAACATTCAATATTTTCCTTCTCTTTTCAACCCACTTTTAGGACCCTGAGGAAATGTATACAAGCTTTTGCACTTAAGGATGCTGTGTTTTTGTTTGTTTGTTTGTTTGTTTGTTTGCTTCTTCTCTTCTGCCTCAAGATTCCAATCACCTCCTGCTAAACATATCAGTCTCAATATGCACTCGCTTCAACTTAACCTTTACCTATGTACTTCTACGGTATTCCTATTTTAACTATTACCCTTTTTATACATAAAAAAAATTCATTGTAGATTTTTGCTTTCTCTTTATTTTACTCTCACTAAAAAGGTCCTGAGAAAATTTAGGTAACTTTTTAAATTAAGGATTTTTGTATTTGTATTTCTTTTTTCCTTTGGCTTTTCTTTGCTCCATTTTCTCTAAATACAAACACACATCTCTTATTTATGTATTAGCTTCGATTTAACGTTGCCTTGTGAAATTTTGCGTTTCTTTCTCTGCCTAACTCTATTAAAATCGGAGCCATTGCCGCCCTTTCTCCCTCCACCCCAAAAGATTGTCACTCTAGATAACTTTATCGGTTTCACAGGCTCATTACTAGGACGCTTGAAACAACTTAGCGATTCCCTCAGCTCGTCAAGTGAGAGAGATAGCGATGTAGCCTAGATACCTCTGCTAGGCTAGGCAGAAACCAGAACGGCAGATCTCAGAGAAACGCCATTAAGATATTAGCATATTAATTATAACTATTTGTGAGTCCGATTAGCATCTGTCTCGATGTGAAGTTAAATAGTTAAGGGTAAATTGTTTTAATTAACTGAAGAAAAACAAAAAAGTAATAAATTATACCAACAACAGAGAAATACAATTTTTCCATTTATCATCAAAACTATAATAAACTGAAACATGTCATTTCTCGTCGGCATATCAATGTGTTTGTTAGATTACCGTACTATCTATCTCAAGATGAAGTTAAAACTAAAAATCATCGATTTATTTTTAATCAAGAAAAAGAAAACCAAGAGACTATATTAATAATACAGGAATAAATTATTCTTTTTTTTCAGTTTTATATTAAAACTGCTATAAATGAGGTATGCCATTCGTCCATCTAGCACTATTAAGGATCAAATCGATTCGGATTCCAGATAGACATGGAAGAGGGGGGGGGGGGTTTTTTATTAGTTTTTTTTTTCTTAAGTGGTGCTTTTAAGGATATAATCTATTTCGTTGATAGACAGCACGTGATATTCTGGGCATATCTGTAGCTTTTTCTTTTACAAAGGTTTCCTCATTTCAGTTATTTCCCATGCGCGTGCTCTCTAGTTGAAGGGAAATCAAGACATTTGTGGTTTCTTTATAGTCTCCAAGATCGCAACTGATTGTATTATTAAACGTTGTGTTGGTAGCATTATCAACCTCCGCAATATCATCACCAGTGTTGGTGGTAGAAAAAGTAGTAGTAGTAGTAGTAGTAGTAGTAGTAGTAGTAGTAGTAGTAGTAGTAGTAGTAGTAGTAGTAGTAGTAGTAGTAGTAGTAGTAGTAGTAGTAGTAGTAGTAGTAGTAGTAGTAGTTGCAGCAGCAGCAAAATAGTAGTCATTGTTTCTAGTGTTATTTAAAACATCTTTGCTTGATTGGTATTCCTTATTCTAAGTAAGATTACCTTAGGCAATTACTCTTTTACTTGCCAAGATAGCATCAAGTATTCCCCAGGCAAATTCAAAGGCTGATACGAACTAATGGAGCTGAAAAATATTAAGGAATACCCCTGAAGATTTCCCAGTGGATGTGTCTCGTCTTAGTCACTTACAATCTTTTTTAGCTTGGCAAAGTCCATAGGCGAAGAATTGTGCGTGCTACGAATTAAAAGCTCTTTGCTGATGGTAAAACCGTGAGAAACATTTTTTCTGAGAAATGAGTGCACTTTTTATGTTCTATTCAATATTTTCTTTGAAATAGGTTGTGTTTGGTCATTGTTAATTGGTAGGAATTTCATTTTCTCGGGCGTCTTGGTCAATCGATAAGACCTAGGTAGAATATTAGCCCAATGTTTTTTATGTTTTGTTTTCTTTGAGAAAGGATACTATTTTCAATTTGTTTTGGTCGAATTTTTCATTAGTTCGGCTTGTGCTTGGTCTTTCCACAATTCTATCAATATTATTTAATTTGTTAGGAGTTTCATTTTTCCAGGTATCTTGATTTGTCGCTTTGATAAGCGGTATCAATTTTTTTATGTGATCTTTGTCCTGATCTTTGTTTTCTCTATAATGTTAAACGAACGTGGTTTATTGAAAGCATTGCTCTGTCTTTAAAAGTAGCGTTCTAGGCTTCTTTCTACTACACATAAAGAAAAAAAAGCAATCTATGTTTTTGGAGTCAGCCTTCAAATGAAGATAAAACAACACCCATTGGCTACATAATGTTTTTAACGAGAAAAGATCTTGAACGTCTACAGACAGTGACCTAGAACAAAAGGAAGCAGAAAAACCTTGCAGCGGCAATTCGCATATTAGCGTGAGCAGAGAAGTTTGAGGACATTTCAGCGGAAAGGGTCTTAAAAAAAATATAGCAAAAATTAATATTACTAAAGGCAAGAGTTAAAGATTGCCACGAATGAGGTACCAAGATGAGGTTGAGGTACCAAGTAGCATAATCGGTAGAGCGCGCGATTTTACTCGCTAGGTGCCGGTTTCCATTGCCAATAGGACATGTTGGGTGGCATAATCGGTAGAGCGCGCGATTTTACTCGCTAGGTGCCGGTTTCCATTGCCAATAGGACATGTTCCCTTCTAAAGGATTCGATGTCAGTGTAATCACCTGTGACAGTAGTCATGGTATCTTGTGCCTGTATTTCTGTGGCAGCACGGGCAATTGTCAGAAGTCAGTCTTGAGACCCGTCCACTGTGGACGTAAATAAACAATCCACTCTATATCAACCATTGTTAAGACGTGCCTTTTCATCCGTGTTAATATCGAAATATTGAATACGTCAGGAACGGCGCTGTTTTGGAAATCATTCTGGATGTTAAAACAATGGCTATTTCAACCTGAAGTGAGAACAGGAAATGTAACAATAGAAGACCAGCTTTAAATGCAAAGAGAGTAACCAAATACTCAATTTGTAGTAACTACAGCGGTATTGATTGGGCTGCACCGTAGACCAGCTCAGAACTCAATACTGGTTCAGTCTTTTCTAGTGTGCACACAGATGATCTTTCAATGTTCAACGGGTTTTCCACTATGATTGCATTCGTCTGTAAAACATTTTCCGTTTTCTTTGTCTATTTCTGTATTCCATGTTCCTGCTGTTTGCTGTCTCTGGTTGACAATTTTGAATATAGATCTTACAAAATCTTTTCTATGCTCTTCTCTCCCTCTTTGTCAATATATCTTCTCTTTTCCACTGTATAGTCTCCCTTTCTTTGTCTCTATACCTGTCACCTTCTCTCTCTTTCTCCATCTTTCTTTTTCTTTTTTCTCCCTGTCTCTCTGCCTCTCTCTCTATCTCTCTATCCCCCCTCCCCCCACCCCCCCCGGTCTCACACCCTGGTCCTCTGTTTTCAGTAAATTAAAATTTGATCTGTGTAAATAACCAACGAAATTGAGGAGCAAAGCAAAGAAAGGGACATAACTGGCCCGCCTCTAATTTCTAATTCTATTTTCTGTAGATATAATGTGTGGACTGCCGGCGGGGCATCTAGGGGGCGTAAAAAACGGGGAGAGAACTCAATGGTGGTACTCAGTCAAAGACAGAGACATAAAGAGAGAGACAACGAGGCATAAAGAGAAAGAGATCGGGTATAAAAAAGGGAGAGAGAGAGAGAAAGAAAGAGAGACAATACAGTAAAAAAAGAGAGGAAGTCAGAAAGAGAGAAAAAAAAACATATAGAATAATAAAACAGAATTAATGGAGAGAGAAAGGAAGAGACAAAGAGGGAGGGGGGGGGGCAGAGACAGAAAGAGACGAAGAGAGAAAGTTCGATGTTCCAGTAATGTAAATGTTCGCTGTATGAAAAAAATGGAAGAATTTCTTGATAACAAAGAGACACTTTAGGTATGTTACGCTTCCTCGGAGGCGCAGAGAGGGTGAGAGAGAGAAAGAGAGAGAGGGTGAGAGAGAGAGAGAAAGAAAGAGAGACAATACAGTAAAAAAAGAGAGGAAGTCAGAAAGAGAGAAAAAAAAACATATAGAATAATAAAACAGAATTAATGGAGAGAGAAAGGAAGAGACAAAGAGGGAGGGGGGGGGGCAGAGACAGAAAGAGACGAAGAGAGAAAGTTCGATGTTCCAGTAATGTAAATGTTCGCTGTATGAAAAAAATGGAAGAATTTCTTGATAACAAAGAGACACTTTAGGTATGTTACGCTTCCTCGGAGGCGCAGAGAGGGTGAGAGAGAGAAAGAGAGAGAGGGTGAGAGAGAGAGAGAAAGAAAGAGAGAGAGAGAGAGAGAGAGAGAGAGAGAGAGAGAGACAGAAGTAGAGACAAAGAGAAAGTATGTGAAAAAACCGAAATGGAAAGAGAGAGAGAGAGAGGGAGAGAGAGAGAGAGAGAGAGAGAGAGATATGGAGAGAATTAGTACTTAGACAAGAGTCCATTACTCTTTAACCTTTAGCAGCGTTACTCCAACATAGTTATGTTTGATGTGAAAGCGGTAGAAAATGTCAAAGGTCCCATTTGCATAAGAAGAAAAGGGTGTATATACGCGAGTGTGGTTGTCGACAATATCATATAGTTTTTTTATTCTCTCCTTCTTGCTCTCGACCTCCGTTACCTGCCCAATTTTTTCTTTGAATCATTTATATCTGTCAATTTATATATCTATTTATCTATCCGATGTACATAGTATAATACCTATCCCTCTACTCATAAGTAATTGGTTATAAATATATGGTTTAATCTAACTTTTTCAGTTCCATAACTGTATGATTGGTGCATATCCAATCAATACATAAATTAAATAATGTTTTTTATTACACAAAACCTATTTGTTTTTGTCTTCAAAATTTCACCTATTTTCTCTCTTTATACCTAAATATCTACCAATTGATCTATAAATCTATCTTGTAACGTTATCTATCAACGTATCCCTCTATCTGTGTATCAATTTCTCTATCTTTCTCTTCCTCCATCCATCTATCTATCTATCTATCTATCTATCTATCTATCTATCTATCTATCTATCTATCTATCTATCTATCTATCTATCTATCTATCTATCTATC